>JAWQFJ010017033.1:7500-15000 GCA_034096865.1 Theodoxus fluviatilis | reverse complement strand
ATGGATGGATGGATGGATGGATGGATGGATGGATGGATGGATGGATGGATGGATGGATGGATGGATAGATAAGGTACAGCCTTTTCCTCCTTCCCCCCGCGCTCTCACTTTGTTCGAACTATCACCACTCTCTCTTACGCCCACCCACCATCCCCTTCTCCACCCATCCACCCACCCCCTTCCCCACCCACCCACCTCCTTCCCCACCCATCCACCCTCTTCCCCACCCACCCCACCCCCTTCCCACCCCCACCCTCACCCCCCTCCCCTTGCCGGCATTGACTACCGCAACATCTGAGTAGTGTATGCATGAGCGCAACACGCTGTCACGGTAGTCTGATTATGCGTTGTATACCCGGCATTCAGCATTCAGGCACGCCAGTGAATATCTCATGGCTGGTGTGTACCAGAATGGGCTTTCAGTACACGTGTTCTTGCCTCCAGAACACCAAGGACAAAGCTCACCCGTGCTCTGCGTTTTTATGCAAATAGGGAGTCCTTGGTTTCAGCACTCACTCGGTACCAAAGTAGACGAAACACCAAATTTGGACAAGAAAGTGCTTGTTGTTTCAGTACACAGTGGATCTTTTCCATCTGTGTTCATTCGTTCTTTCTTTCGTTTGTTTATCTCTCTTTCAATTCAACCCTCTATTCATGTATCCCTTTCTCCATTCTTTCATCTAATTGTAGAAATGCAGACGGTGCGGTCAGTATGAGAAATAACTGGGCAAGTAACAACGCTGCTGCAAGTCCGCAACAGCGTCTTACACGATCACTTGGGCGTAGCCACGTGACACCTCGTCGCTTGACAACTGAACTGGGTCCGGAGACATGGGGTCGGACAGCTTGACCAGCGTCTAGTCTTCACATGACTGGAAGTTGACCAAACTCTGTCAAGCTAGACTTGACCGTAGCCTGAGTTTGGCAAGGACGTTGTCGGTGCCCTAACTTAGGAATAGAATTGCGGAGACGTGTCCTGATTTGACCTACATGTGCATGTTTCAATCCAAGTCACTGTCAGAGTTTTGACAGGTTGCTCCATGACCATGGCAAATTTTGGTCGGTCTCTCTTGGCAAAGTGGCACACTGGTGCCATGCAGTGTTGACCCACTTGTGACCAGTGTGACCGGTGCTGTTGTCGGCGTCCTCAACTCATAGGACTTCATTAATCGAATCTTACGCGCGCAACGCGTCTGACATACCCCGAACTCGAAAGGGCGCAACGACGACAACATATCCCCGGTGCACACACAGCAACGCGTCGTAATGTCATAAAATCACATCAGAAACGTTGACAAGCCACTTACCTTGCAATGGGCTTTGCAATCTCCAATGCACACCGGCTGTCGTTTCCGTCAGAAGCGGCCGCGGTAAAACATTTCGGTTCCCCCACGGCGATACACAGCTCGCCAGCGCCTGTAACTAGTGCCTGTCAACGTCAAGCGGGTAGCGGGAGCTGCTCAGTCACGTGACTCGCCTTCTGAGAAATGCTTTGCAAATGTACGTAGGCTTTAAAAATAGCAGCCAATCCAGCTTGCTCGCTCTGCGTATGATAGTGAATGGCAGAGCAGCACCTGTATACACGTAGAGGCCACAGTCCAACTCTGCCTCGCGTCTTTCTTTTGGTAGGGTCTTTCTTTTGGTCGTTACATGCTTCAAGGTGGCGAGCGTTTATCTCGACCGGCCAGCAGTTTAAAGCCTGGGCAGGCGGTTGGTTTGGGCGGACTGGGACGGTGTCTTTCAGTCGTTTCGGCCCCTGAGACAGTTGCACAACTCCGTGCCATAACCCACGTACAGTCCAGACACATCGGCCGTTTCGGTCTTGAAACGAGTCTGTTGCCACAGCTTCAATTCTGCTGCTTTGGAGGTGACTGTGCGCAAATGCTATGAAGTTTCTTGGCGTGGAAAAAAAGAGTTTCCCCTGCACAATTACAACAGCTTTACAAGTAGGCCTATGCAGCATTTCTGTGTGTGCGTGCGTGCGCGCGCGTGTGTGTGTGAGTGCGTGTATTTGTGTTTGTGTGTGTATGTGTGTGTGTGTGTGTGTGTGTGTGTGTCTGTGTGTGTGTGTGTGTGTGTGTGTGTGTGTGTGTGTCTGTCTGTCTGTCTGTGTCTCTGAGTGTGTGTATGTATGTGTGTGTGTGTGTGCGTGTGTGTGTGTGTGTGTGTAGTAAGTGTGTGTGAGTGTGTGTGTGTGTAGTAAGTGTGTGTGTGTTTGTGTGTGTAGTAAGTGTGTGTGTGGTACTTCGTGTGTGTGTGTGTGTGTGTGTGTAGTAAGTGTGTGTGAGTGTGTGTGTGTGTAGTAAGTGTGTGTGTGTTTGTGTGTGTAGTAAGTGTGTGTGTGGTACTTCGTGTGTGTGTGTGTGTGTGTGTGTGTGTGTGTGTGGTACTTCGTGTGTGTGTATATATGTGTGTGTGTGTGTGTGTGTGTGTGTGTGTGTGCGTGTGTGTGTGTGTGTGTTTCTGTGTGTGTGTGTGTGCGTGTTTTCATTTGTTTTCTTACTGTTCGTGTACATTTCAGTATTTCATGGTACACGGTAAGGATGACAGCTGATCAGATTCATTGGACAGAATATCTGCACAGAACGAGAAATAAACGCTGTAGCAGAAGAGGCAGCTAAGTTGTGGACATGTGACATCTGAAATAATTCATCTGAAACATGGACGTTGATTTTCTCAGTCACAGCATACGACACATCATAATAATGATTTCTGACACATTTGTCGTTCTTTTCTCTTCATAAACACACGAAAAATTGCAAATTAAACAAACAAATATTGGCATGACTGATAAAGAGGATAAACAGATATAGAGGAGTGGGGGATGGCAAGAAATTATCCAAATGAATTCATATATTCAACTTCATGCACGAGAAATCGCACAGGCGGTGGAGATGACGTGGTACAATTGAGAAGAGAAAGAAGAGGAAGGAAAAAGTAGCCCATTAGTTTTTCTGGAAGCAAGTTCTTCCCATCGAAAAGATGTTTTGGGCATTGATGTTACTACGTATGTATTCATTCCCCCTGAGCACGAAATGAGGACTCTTCATCAAAGCAGGCACTCCATTTCCGAAATGGCGGGGCTTCGAAAGGTATGCCGAACTCCGCTGGATGGTCCATGAACATGAATCTAACAGAGTGTATAACGTACAGCCGGAGCAGCTCAATGCCTCCCCTTACCACTGCCCCCCTTCCAACCCCCACCCATTCAACAGCTGAAACGCATGGCTGCTGGGCTTTTGAGGCCCCCTCCACTAGGTCAGGTTGGAGCGGGCCCAATCAGTACAAGAGGCTACAGGGGGGCATCGGGACAGGGTCAGATGCATTCCTGTACGCACCAGAATAGACCAGATCATTCAGAGGCGGTTTTCCCAAAACGCTATGATATGCTTATCAAAGGCAATCGAAAAGGCGTTTCCGGTCTTCTTTTTCAAAAGTGCTTGCTGTAATCGTACAGGGGTCGGCATCACCATGGGGACGGAAAAGCAGGCAGCGTCGGGGTTTGGAAACGGATTCAGTCAAGTCAATGAAATGATTGACTACAGCGATCACTTTTAAAAAACCGGAAATGCTTTCCGACGCCCTTTGACTAGAATAGTCCGGGGAAACCCGGCACAGATCCATCCTCGTTGATTGAGTCCAACCCACGTGCTACGACAAATTGGCCCCCCGAAGCCTGCATCCAACCCATAGAAGCACCACTACATACAAGTATCAATCAAACAGATTAAAGAGTGCTCTGAGAGCTCAAACCTCCGCCAAGAAAGCCACCATTTCTCCACCAGTCTCTATAATTCAGGCAGCATGTTCTGCTAGCCAGGCCTGACGCTACGAAGTAGAGTTCTTCTTAGTGCCTGCTAGCGGTCTTTAAGTTTGGAACGCATACGCCGGCGGAATGAATAGTTTGACGTCATCAACTTCGTGATGCACGATAAAATATCTCTTTGTGATTCTCAATCCAAATCTAGAACACAAACAACCTCCAAAATGTAGTGGATTGTTCCTTGGATAAAACCCTGACCTTACACCAAATTTTATCGGAATCTATTTGGAGCTTTTTGAGTTATTATGCCGAATGACGCACCACCCAACCGACCAAAAAAATGAAACTCCTTGGCGGAGGTGAAAATGAGTACCTGGTCCCTGTTCACTCTTTCCTCTAGCAAGAATATCTTATGCACCATGGAATCTTGCCAGAAGCGCTCAACACTTTATGTCAATCACAAACTGCGTGACATCATATACTACAGAAGCGTTTGTCAGTCTCTCTTTCCTCCCCCACCCCCCTCCTCCAACCCTCCTCCGCATCTCTTTCTCTCCACGTATCACAACCCGTCTCCGTTGACAACCTTCAACAGACACGGGCATTTCGAGTACGTGAAAACGAGTACACCTCGAAAGGCCAATAGCTACCATGACGGCGACTAAAGTATGAGCTAAAAGTTTTTTTTTAAAGGTAAAGATAAAGGAACACGAGTGGTCGCGCCAGGACCATCCATGAGTCATCCACCTTACATACAGCAAGAATCTTCATCGATAAACTCTTCATTCGAAGAACTACGTCAAATCTCTCATGAGATTATGCCTTGTCAAACTATTTACGGTAGCAGAGACGTCGTTTTTGTTTCCGTCTAGTCGTAGATATGAGATAGTTTGCAAACGCATGTGATATATTTCCCTGCTGTTGACGAAGTCGAGAGCTTAAGTCTTCTTGCTATGGCTACGCTCGCAGCAGTATCGAAAGTGTGCCATCGCAACTGGCATGGCACCATCTTGTACATTGTCCAAATCTGGTACTGCAACTGTACTTGCTGCTCAAAGTCACTCAACCGACGAAAATGTCTTGAAATTACAAGTTTGTAAATAACTAAGTGTTCGGATGTATTGCAACTTAAATTATTGACCAGGTTACACAGTCCCGGTCCGATATCTTCTTTGTAATTGACCCTAAAGTGACCCCAAGCTATTTTCTGTAGTGTGCGGCGCCAGTCTTGCTACTTGCTTTCACGTAGAGAACACCACTGGAGTGATAAACGTACATGTACTTATCACATTTTAGTCGTGTTGCAAAGGCCACGACCGCTGGTTGAGAGTTATCTACACGACAGCCTCTTGAAAGTCAGTTTCATGCTTCCTTTTAAGATAAACTGTAGTGGACCGTCGCGAAGTTGATATCTGATCACGACTGCTTGTTGTTGGTTGTTTATTATTTCAGTGGAGAAAACGAGATACACATCTAGATATTTCCGTTTTTAAAATCGTGCAGTTCAGTCCTTTTAAAAGAAGGTAAGGACGAAGTAACAAGCAGCTCCTTTTTCCCTCATAATCTCTATTCAATGCAATACATCATCCATCCCTACCCCATCCTCACCACCCCCCAACCACCCCCAACCACCCCGCCTCTTGGAAAGGTCATCCTTGCCAAGAAAGTCGAAGTTGGCTTGACTCTACACCGCCCCCTGCCAGCGTCAGTTCTCTTTCCGTGCAGTTGCTTTGTCAGATTTGCTAACAGATGGAAGTTGCTTGGAGCCGTGTCTGGTGAATAATATGAGCGAGACACGAGTCCTTGTGTTACAAACTTTTTTTTTCAGACAGTTTGTAATCTCCCTCAGAATTACGAACAACTACTAGGGAAACGGTGTGTTTCCCAAAGAGGAATAGAATATGGTTAAACTTTTTACGTATGATACGAGGTGCTAAGGCAGCTCTCACAAAAGGAGCAAGATAGATAGATACACAGGCGGACTGATAGGGAGGGAGAGTGCTCAGAATGTTCACTGTAAGGGTTTACATTCTACATTCTAACCTTTTTTCATTTTGGGGGTAGGTGTATTGAATGGGTGTCCTCGTGGGTATTCTTTATCCAGGCTCTGAAGCTCTCAAGGCCACGCAGGTTCCATAATCCTGCAAAACGATTTCGAAGAAATGTGGTCAGAGGCTGGTGAAGGTTGGTCAAACTTCTTTCTCCATGGGGTGCAGAAAGCCACTACTAGTCCTTGATGGGGCGATAAACTCTCTATGTACTACTCGCATAAAAGACAAACAAGAGTTCCGGACATTACCGAACCCTGGCTTGCAAAGAACTGACGAATTTTGAAGAAGGTGCCTTTCTTCATGGAGACGAAAGGATTATTCTACTTAAAAGTTCACTATATAACACACGTTCCCGCTTCTTGAGAGCAGCATGACAACCTGGCTGGTGGGGACTGGAGCACTGTCCTTACGAAGCAGAAATAGACGAAGGAATTCCCCTCGTTGTTTCGTCCTTGAACGACCAGTACAAGCGATGGGGTATTCTCTGCATGATCAGTACCATTCCTTACTGTACCACGTGAGGAGCTGTTCATGTCGATCGCTTTAAAGAATATCAAAAAATGACGTCGTGGACATTTTCAGTGAACCTTCAACTATGAACTATTTGCTTCTGGGAAATCTCATCTGTTTCCATTCAATGGAACCCAGATCGTTCTCAAACCCATAGGGATACAACCAGATGTCCGTTCCGGTGCACACCAGAGACACAATGCGTACCAGAATGCCGGGATGAATAGCCTGGCACCAGTTTGTAGTGGCAGTCTTCTGAATCCTGGGTAGGCCCAGTACAATTTAGCCATGAAGAAGTCCCTTCGGTCATCTTCATTTCCTCCTGTCGTTATTTTGACTGTCCATATTACACGAAGTTTTAATTTGCGTAAATGTTCATGCTGGATATGTTTAATGGATCCTTACGACAAATTACTCTCTTCTACCGCAGCAGTAGAGATATTTTATTTCTAACTGGACGAGTTGGTATGGTTATCAACATTTTCCAGAAAGTTCCTTCCCAACCTGTCAGGATGGGGGTTGTTTGTTAGTTTCTGTTTGCCTCCCTCAAACTGCCTAACTTAACAGAATGGGGCGGGGGGCGAGTTCCCTTTAAACACAAGTACGCACTCATTCTTGATCATCTTGGCTCACTGTCGAAGAGATCCCTAGAAGCAGAAACCTTATGTAGCCAATCTAGAGGCTAGAAATCAGTAACACCAAACATGCGACATAGAACAACACTGATCAAAGTTCTGGTACACCAAAACTCAATATGACATAAAAGGAGCAATGTCAGGCTCTCAACTTTCTGACACAACCTCGTAAGTTGTGGTGCAGATATTTGAAAAATGATTGAAGTTATATAAAGTATGCTTGAGTTCTCCTTACCATCTCATTCTGCTGGAGTGAGCGGCACTAAACCTGGCCATCTACGGCATACAGTGTATTCGTGTAGCAGTTGTTTTTTGGCGATTCGCTTTTTACGAAACTTTCGCGGCATTAAAGTGCATGACGTTACAAGAAATTGATACAAGAAATCGTTCGTTACGTGTGTTGCAATTTGTTCCTTCTCGTCATATCAGGCTGGGCAATATCGCACACATTTTCTGAAATCCAGCTATAGGATTATTTTACTCTCTTCACACAGGAAGGGATACCCTGGATCATTCTGTGAACCAGAGTCAGTGACTCTGG
>JAWQFJ010017033.1:0-2500 GCA_034096865.1 Theodoxus fluviatilis | reverse complement strand
TTCCTGTATCCGTGTCTCCTTCCTGTATCCTTCGTGTCTCCTTCCTGTCTCCTTCCTGTCTCCTTCGTGTCTCCTTCATGTCTCCTTCGTGTCTCCTTCCTGTCTCCTTCCTGTCTCCTTCCTGTCTCCTTCCTGTCTCCTTCATGTCTCCTTCCTGTCTCCTTCGTGTCTCCTTCCTGTCTCCTTCCTGTCTCCTTTGTGTCTCCTTCCTGTCTCCTTCCTGTCTCCTTTGTGTCTCCTTTCTGTCTCCTTTGTGTCTCCTTCATGTCTCCTTCCTGTCTCCTTCCTGTCTCCTTCATGTCTCCTTCCTGTCTCCTTCGTGTCTCCTTCCTGTCTCCTTCGTGTCTCCTTCCTGTCTCCTTCCTGTCTCCTTCCTGTCTCCTTCGTGTCTCCTTCCTGTCTCCTTCCTGTCTCCTTCCTGTCTCCTTCCTGTCTCCTTCCTGTCTCCTTCCTGTCTCCTTCCTGTCTCCTTCGTGTCTCCTTCCTGTCTCCTTCCTGTCTCCTTCCTGTCTCCTTCGTGTCTCCTTGTCTCCTTCGTGTCTCCTTCCTGTCTCCTTCCTGTCTCCTTCCTGTCTCCTTCATGTCTCCTTCATGTCTCCTTCCTGTCTCCTTCCTGTCTCCTTCCTGTCTCCTTCCTGTCTCCTTCGTGTCTCCTTCCTGTCTCCTTTGTGTCTCCTTCCTGTCTCCTTCGTGTCTCCTTCGTGTCTCCTTCGTGTCTCCTTCGTGTCTCCTTCCTGTCTCCTTCGTGTCTCCTTCCTGACTTTGGGTCCTCCATGCTGTGCGTGTGGGGTGGCTTGCTTGACGGTATGCTTTTGATGTGATGTCGAGTTGAGTAGACCTTGCAGACTGTGCTTGGTGAGTGGTGGCTGTATGTCTTGTTAGTGCAGATGTAACCTGCTAATCTGCTGCCCTGAAAGTGAAATGGTCTGTATTATGTATCCGTCTTTTCATTTCTTATACTTATCTGTCCAAATGTGTGAGGATCTCTTAACCCCCTTCTGCCGATTTATTTGTTGCAAACGTCTCACTTTTGCTGTCTCGTTAAATATCTCTCTCTCTCTCTCTCTCTCTCTCTCTCTCTCTCTCTCTCTCTCTCTCTCTCTCTCTCTCTCTCTCTCTCTCTCTCTCTCCTCCCTCCCTCCCCTCCTCCCTCTCTCTCCATCCTGTTCATATCTTTGAAATGTCATTGAAACAAACTTTCATGAGTCCGTTATAAATGTACGTATCTTGACAGTCAATCGCTATTTGAAAAGTTGCAGTCAATTCTCATCATAAATCAAGACTGCAGTACTGCTAAAGAAACACTAATTGAAACAAAGTTGGTTTGTGGAAAGTGTCCAAGAGCACGTTTTTGTCAACTCTGCTCATCTCACCACTCAGACTGGGCTCCCCAAGGGCAGAGTGCCCACGCCAGTCCCCACCCCCCAGACCAGCCAGCCAGGGTCCCCCCGACACGCGACGCCCCCCTACACGCCCCCGGAGTCTGTGGCGGACGAGACAGAGGAAGGATCCCCTCGCACCCCCATCTCCGCCCATGGCAGGAAGGCAGTTGTGGTGGAGGATGAGATGGTGCCAGTCAGAGCGGAGCCAGCAGCCAAACCTCTCCTGCCCGAACTGGCAGCACCACCCCTTGCAGTCACCAGTCCTGAGGAGGAGTCTGAGGTGTCGGCGTCCTATGACATCTCTGAGGAACTCCAGAGACTGGCCAGTGAGTTTGAACTGATGGCAATGATGGTCTGCTGTAGGTCCAGGTCTGGTGGTAATGAAGGGGGGGGAGTGGGTGGGGGAGATAGGGTTTGTTTTGGTAATGGATGGAATGGTGTTTGTTATGAGTGTGTGTGTGTGTGTGTGTGTGTGTGTGTACATGTGTGTGTGTGTGTGTGTGTGTGTGTGTGTGTGTGTGTGTACATGTGTGTGTGTGTGTGTACATGTGTGTGTGTGTGTACATTTGAGAGAGAGAGAGAGAGAGAGAGAGAGAGAGAGAGAGAGAGAGAGAGATGTGTGTATATGTGTGTGTGTGTGTGTACATTTGAGAGAGAGAGAGAGAGAGAGAGAGAGAGAGAGAGAGAGAGAGAGAGAGATGAATTTGTCAGAACACAGTGGAATTCTTTCATTTGATCTTCATCGTTCCTGTACATGGCAGGACAATTTCAAAGCAGCCTAGGAGCCGTGTATGGTAAATAAATGTGTTGATGCTCCCTGCAATATACTACTGACGTGACACAATGTTATTGTTTGAAGCTTGTTTAGACATGACCTTTTCGGGCCCAATAAGAGTTTAGAATACAATTACAACTAAGGCTTGCTTTTAGTACACCTTTAAAAATTTGTTGACATAAGGATCGCTAATGTGTTTAGAGTTACCTGTACAAAACAGGACAGACACTGTGTGTTTACCTTTCAGTGCGACCAGACTTGCACGAGCCGGTCATGTCGTCCACTCAGGTCTACGATGTGGCCACACCCAGCTGCACCCCCCCCCCGAGGAAGAGCCTGAGAC
>JAWQFJ010017031.1:70000-83912 GCA_034096865.1 Theodoxus fluviatilis | reverse complement strand
GGATGTTGTTTTTGTGGCGACCACGGGGTGAACGTCTTCTCACGAGTTTCAGCTAACCCTGAGCATTTGATCACAACCCGGGGCGCGTTGCATAGGCGCGAGGAAAGCCAAGATCTTGCGAGGAATAGCTAGGCCGGTGTCCACATGAAGAAAGCAGATGTAGAGGCAATCAAATGTTGAGACATGATGACAGCGGCCTATGCCTCGCAAGACCTCGCATCTATGCAACACGGACCAGGTTGATTGAGGAAACGACTTCCACACCTAGAACACGGAGGAAACAGACACGCACGCGGAACACGGCGTCTGCCGACCATCGCCTTGTGTGTATGTTGGAAACACCACTTCTACAACAGCAGGAAAGATGGCAACACGAGACGAAACAAACAAACAAACAATCCACACATTAGAGTTGAATTTGGCAGAAAGACTGCAAAATAGCTCTCTCCTTCTAATTCCTACTCACTCCATAAGCAGTGGTCCAGGTTTTCCAAGGACACAAAGGTTTGTATTCTCCCTTCATCATTGGACAAGTGAAGGTTACAGCACAGAACTCCCAATAAGGGGACGTAGGGCTTTAAAAAAAACTAACAAGACAACCAACGTATGGGTGTTATGCTTTATTGACAAAACAAATGACGTGTTGATGCTTCTCGAGAAACAGTACAGCAATGACTCCAGGAAATACTGTCTTCATGGGTCGGTCAGTGAATCGATCAATCTGTCGGTCAGTGAATCAGTCGGCGAGTAGGTAAGTCAGTCAGTCAGTCAGTGAATCAGGCGGCAAGAAGGCCAGTGATTCGGTCAACCAGTCGGTCAGTGAATTAGTTGGTGAGTAGGTCAGTCAGTCAGTCAATCAATCAGCGATTAGGTCGGTCGGTCAGTCAGTCAGTGAATCAGTCGGCAAAAAGATCAGTCGGTCAGTCAGTCAGTTAATAGGCCAGTCAGTGAATCAGTCGGCGAGTAGGTCACTCAGTCGGTCAGTCAAACAATCAGTCGGTGATTAGGTCGGTCAGTCAGTCAGTGAATCAGTCGGCGAGTAGGTCAGTCAGTCGGTCAGTCAGTCGGTCAGGCAAACAATGAGACACCATGCACAAGCCGAAGTTCACCACTTCTACTGCCTATACCAGTCCCCAGCTTTGTCCGAAAGACCAACGCGATGCACAATCCAGTCACTTCTCATCAGAGGTTGTTTTTTTTTCTCTCCACAAATTGCGACAGGAGACACTCCAGTAACAGTTTCAATGCGTTTTCAGATCTCTAACTTCCCCTGACTGGTCGAACAAAAGCACGGCATCCATGTCATGTTGACCGTTTATGAACATCTAGGCTTGACACACTTCCATTGACAAGGGGAGGGGGGGGGGGGGGAAGAATCGCTGGGAGTCGGCCACTTACAGCAGAATTAAGGCCAACGATTCCAGCAGACGTAAGATGACATGTGTCAGCAGGAACTTGTACTAAAAAGAGATAGTTTCCAAGACCTAACATTAGTGTTTGACGATCTAGACAATAAACAAATCCAAAGTGCCTCAATGGGAAGTATTTCTCCAGTCAAATTTGCATAGCAGTTGAATAACAACAGTAGAAAAAACAATGCCCTGTCAGAAATGGAGGATCTGGTTAATCTAACCAGAAGCGAAAACATTGGCAAGTCCCGCCACCGCCTATTCAACCCAAGGCCAGACGATTTCGAACTCCCAAGCAAACTGTAGCCTCACTTACCTGCTGAGATCTAATGATTGTACAAAGCTTCACAAACTAGGGTGGACACTTCAAACTAACAAGTCGAAATCATGGCCTCAGGAGAATGCACAAGCCAAATTAATTATTTCCTGTATGTTTTACAGTTGGAGGTGAAGCAATTTTCCTCGTAGCCAGTACACGAATTGTATGCAGAATTAAAATATCATATACACTAGACAGACCAGAAATAGCTCAAATGATTTTGACGTAATTTGGACGTCAGATCATCAGCCAGTTTCATGATCACATCTAGGCTTATTTCTCACTAAACCCCTGTCCTTCATTTTTCACCCTCAGCATTGCACATGCTGCTTGTGATGATAATAATAATAATGCATTAATACAGTTCCCGTCATCTAAACCCTGACCATGCAGGAATAAACAAGCACTCATCAACAAACAAACAAACAAACAAGCAAGCAAGCACAGTCAGGAGTAAATGTACACGGGCGGTCAGCAGTTCTGAGTGGGCAGAAGACCTTGGCAACATCTTCAGCAAAGCAGTTGTGTGAAGGAAAAGGGGGGGGGGGGGAGACATGATGGAGTGGAGAGAATGAAACAACCGCCAAAATCACCGTCTCACAAAACACGTCCACCAAGACCCACATGGCTCAATCCCAAACCTAACTACCTCTGTGTCGAGACCATTCCGGTCAATGTCTACCTGCCTTTAAGGCCAGTACATAGTGGTGTCACTGAACCATCCCGGTCAATGTCTCCCTGCATTTAAGGCCAGTACATAGTGGTGTCACTGGACCATCCTGGTCAATGTCTCCCTGCCTATAAGGCCAGTACATTGTGGAGTCACTGGATAATCCCGGTCAATGTCTCCCTGCCTTTAAGGCCAGTACATGGTGGTATCACTGGACCATCCTGGTCAATGTCTCCCTGCCTTTAAGACCAGTACATAGTGGTATCACTGGACCATCCCAGTCAATGTCTCCCTGCCTTTAAGGCCAGTACATGGTGGTATCACTGGCCCATCCCAGTCAGTGTCTCCCTGCCTTTAAGGCCAGTACATAGTGGTGTCACTGGCCCATCCCAGTCAATGTCCACCTGCCTTTAAGGCCAGTACATTGTGGTATCACTGGACCATCCCAGTCAATGTCTCCCTGCCTTTAAGGCCAGTACATAGTGGTGTCACTGGCCCATCCCAGTCAATGTCCACCTGCCTTTAAGGCCAGTACATTGTGGTATCACTGGACCATCCCAGTCAATGTCTCCCTGCCTTTAAGGCCAGTACATAGTGGTGTCACTGGCCCATCCCAGTCAATGTCTCCCTGCCTTTAAGGCCAGTACATAGTGGTATCACTGGACCATCCCAGTCTATGTCTCCCTGCCTTTAAGGCCAGTACATAGTGGTATCACTGGACCATCCCGGTCTATGTCTCCCTGCCATATAGGCCAGTACATAGTGGTATCACTGGACCATCCCGGTCAATGTCCACCTGCCTTTAAGGCCAGTACATAGTGGTATCACTGGACCATCCCAGTTAATGTCTCCCTGCCTTTAAGGCCAGTACATAGTGGTATCACTGGACCATCCCAGTCAATGTCTCCCTGCCTTTAAGGCCAGTACATAGTGGTATCACTGGACCATCCCAGTCAATGTCTACCTGCCTTTAAGGCCAGTACATGGTGGTATCACTGGACCATCCCGGTCAATGTCTACCTGCCTTTAAGGCCAGTACATAGTGGTATCACTGGACCATCCCAGTCAATGTCTACCTGCCTTTAAGGCCAGTACATAGTGGTGTCACTGGACCATCCCGGTCAATGTCTACCTGCCTTTAAGGCCAGTACACGGTGGTATCATTGGACCATCCCGGTCAACGTCTACCTGCCTTTAAGGCCAGTACACGGTGGTATCACTGGACCATCCCAGTCAATGTCTACCTGCCTTTAAGGCCAGTACATAGTGGTGTCACTGGACCATCCCAGTCAATGTCTAACTGCCATTTATGCCACTCAGTGGGCGTCTGCCAGTCCAGGGGAGCCAAGGATTCTGTGCTGTTGGTCGCCAGTCCCGTCCTGTCCAGAGCAACAGCTGTGACAGGGAAGTCCAATGCAGAAATGGCAGTCCAAGCCACAGCGACTGCATCTGAAGGCTGAAGCCGGCCTATCCAACTGGTGCTCATTTTCAAAACTGAGATCAGTCAGGGAATCTTTTTCAAGCATCAAAAAGGCTTGGGAACAAAAACTTTCCAAGATGGTTTGAACACGCGGCTGGACCTGAATGATCTGACCCTGTCTCAATGTCCTGCAGTGGCCTCTTTGGCTGCTTGGGGCCGCCCCTGTCTGAGCTACTGGAGCAGGCCCCTGGCTGAGGTACTGGAGCAGGCCCCTGTCTGAGCTACTGGAGCAGGCCCCTGGCTGAGCTACTGGAGCAGGCCCCTGTCTGAGCTACTGGAGCAGGCCCCTGTCTGAGCTACTGGAGCAGCCCCTGTCTGAGCTACTGGAGCAGCCCCTGTCTGAGCTACTGGAGCAGCCCCTGTCTGAGCTACTGGAGCAGCCATTGTCTGAGCTACTGGAGCAGCCCCTGCCTGAGCTACTGGAGCAGCCCCTGGCTGAGCTACTGAAGCAGCCCCTGTCTGAGCTACTGGAGCAGCCCCCTGGTTGAGCTACTGGAGCAGGCCCCTGGCTGAGCTACTGGAGCAGGCCCCGAAAGCCCAGCAGTCAGGAGTTTCCCCTGGTGAAGGGACAGCAAATGACACTAACCATTCTGAAGTGCTGTTCCATATTCTCAAACTCTTCAAGCAGACAGTTCATGCCTCCATGACATACATAAAAACCAGCTCCAAAACATCCACAACATCCACGGCAATTTTTGATTGATCGCAACAGAACAAAAAAATTGAGGAGCCCTTCTTGGCAAGATCATTCTCACATCTTATGACCACAACACAATTGCATTTCAGACGGTGAACATGCAGCTTTGCACAGAGTTTTCCTAAGGAAATTTTCAACAGTCCCGGACTATCGTGGTCAACTCCATGAATTCAATTTTGATTTCCTGACCACTCCGATATGTGACATACTCTGATCTATGTCTAAGGGTCTATTTTAAAACAGACTTTACTGCTCTAAACTATTTTTTAACAAGTTCTAAAGACACGTTGATCACGTCCTAATTAACTACTATAAATCCTTTTTCCATTAGATTGCATTCTTCCTCTCATGGTTCATAATACCAGCAACATCTTTCAGCAGTTCTTTGCTCTTGAGAATATTAACTAACTATCCTATTACAAAACTAATTTCTTTATAACTGGGCAACATTGAAATTCGTTATTCAGATTTGATACTCCTAATGTAAATACACACAATAGGCAAAGCTCTTATTTCTCTTAATCTCTGGATCTGTGGTCACAAAAATGTATGGATGTTCACAAATTGGGTCCAGTTCCCAGTGACCTTGTGACCTCTGTAACTCTTTCCATTTCCCATCATACCCTGCATGACTGACATTCCTTAATGCTATTCTGCTGGGATTACCAATGGACTAGTAATTTGTGACTATTAATTTAAATTCCTGACTGTCTTCTTCCTATCAATCAAGGCAAATCATGTCTTCACATCATTAAAACGAACACCATTGTCTTCTCCTCAGAACACACAAGCTCAAATAATTATGACTCAGATCTTTGAAACATGTATGATGTTCTCACAACGCAAAATGAATATCATGTGTCTGCTCAGAAAGAATGCAGACATGTTTAAATGCAACGACACAAAATGATACTTCATAAATTGTTAAAAATTAAAGTAGTCGTGAGTTATAAAGTATTCACATCATCATAATTTTACTGAGCATGACAATCAGGGAAAAGCATTTCAATCGACACCATTTGAGCAAAATGCAAATACCAAAAAATATCACTCAGCGTACAAAAGCAATCGGCCATAGTCACATCAGCATATTGCAGACTCAATAAATACAAATAAATATGCTTAGTGCACCAACCTCAAAGCTGAAGACTTCAGTTTCTCATTAGATTGATTTCAATGAGCGGCCAGCATGATTTGACTTCTGACCCAGACCAGTTTTTAGTCCAGCTGATTCTCCATTCCCTGAAACACCACTTTGTCTCAAGCAACAGTTACTCCGCATTTCTTACCCTGCATAACTTCAACCTCCGACTCCAGTGAACCGCAGATCTAGAGTAGTCAGACTGACATAATGCTAGGTGCCGATCAAACTATCAAACATCTAAAGCTTTTTTAAATAAACCCAGATTCTTCCCGTCCCAGGGATAGAACCACGGCACTGCGCCTCGCACATCGTCCGACCCCAAAGCATGCTCGCCCATCTCCGCCTGTCTAAAGACATGGTTTCAACAAGCGAGTAGAGGCTGAGGGGCTTTGTACAACAGCACTACAATCATGGTCTACACTGGTGTAAGTTATCCATCAAGTCATGTATCAGGCAAAAGGGGGGGGGGGCTGTCATTCACAACTACAGACTATATGTAGTTGTGGTGACCAGGAGACAATCAGGGGAAGGAGCTCGTTAAGACAAGGCAACAAATTTGAAGAGAACTTTTCTTCCTGCCTTAAACAGTACAAGGCATATCATGGATCAAGTTCAAAGACAGCATCTCCGCTATTCCTCCATTACGCAGCTTTTTAGCTTCCAGTCAGAAATCAGAAGGAAAAAAAAACACACCAACATTCTCAGCTTCTCTTGTAACAAGTTCAACCAAAGCCTTACCCTGTAAAAGTGACACTCAGATTATGGCGTAAAAACAATGTGGAGTTCCAGGCAACTGTAATCACAGATACTGTAGAAAGTTTAAATGTACAGTCAGCCTTTTGGCAGTAATACACCTCTCCACAGCTCAGCTCTCCACATGGAGATGACAGTAATCGTGACAGCTTTGCTTGGAGAGCAGATCGGGTTGAAGACTTGTTCCTTGTGGCAATGACAGTGTATACAGTCCTTCATCTTACACAGGTGGTTAGACATCCACAAACATCCACAAAAGCCACCAGGAATTCGCCAAAGTTTCCCTCCGAATGAGCGGCAAATGCCAAAAGTTTTCACTTGATTCCTGTTACCACAAATGTCAGCTTCTCTTGTATGCAAGTGAGAGCAGCCAACTCCACTGTGTGGATTGTCCAAATTTGGACTGTTCAATCCACTGACCTGGCCAAATATGGGCATGTGAAACCTCTGGCCAAATTCGGAGATGTCAAACCACTGTCCTGGCCAAATATGGGCATGTGAAACCTCTGGTGAAATTCGGAGATGTCAAACCACTGACCTAGCCAAATATGGGCATGTGAAACCTCTGGCCAAATTTGGAGATGTCAATCCACTGACCTAGCCAAATATGGGCATGTGAAACCTCTGGCCAAATTTGGACTGTTCAATCCACTGACCTAGCCAAATATGGGCATGTGAAACCTCTGGCCAAATTTGCAGATGTCAAACCACTGATCTCACCTAAATTTGACATGTCAAAACACCGTTTTGACAAATCAGACCAATGCAATGATTTTGACCAAATTTGGATGAGTCAAACCACTATATTGGACCAACTTTTGAAGAGTCAAACCAGAAATGTTGGCCATATTTGGACAGATCAAACTCAGGTGACCACTTAGGTGCAATGTAGTGTTTCTTGTCAGGCAAGTTGTGGGTCATACACAACGCACTAAGTCCCTGAACACAGGGCAAACTCTCCATCACTGGCATCGTGTTCACTGTTCACAGATACAAATTCCAGTTCACAGTTCATATTGCAGCATTGTAGTTATTGATGTGTTTATCAGTCCACTGTGTTGCTCAAAGTTTGCTGATCCAGTGTTTTGCTCACTGTTTACAATTTGCACTCGAACATTTCCTTCGTCATTTTGTTCAAAGTTTGCAGAATGAGAATTTTGTCTTTACTGTTCACATCAATCTAGTTTCTTCTTCACAATTCATGCAATAGCTTTTAATTCACTGTTCACTTGAGACTTTGCAAGTGTTTATCAACCCAGTGCTTTGTTCACTGAACACTTATGCGACACATTGTTCACCGTCCACTGTGTAGCAACTTGATCGTTCAGCCATACATCATTTTGTTCATACCTTAAAACAGATAAACATCATCTGCTTCCATTCTGTTCTGTCAATCGCAGGTTTTTTGGGCAGATTCATTCTTCACTGTTCACTTTTATTCGTTCATCACTCTCTAACAATTCCGTGGCAAGAAGTATTGTTCATGAAGGCTCAAAGTTCATGGGCATCAGAGAAAACAGGCATCTAGCTTGAACAGAGCAACAAGTGCTCACTAACTGTGGTGAAGAAATTCAAAACAAACTCTTTGTGCAGCTTTCATCCTCCTATCTTTAACTGGATGCTTGCTGTATTATTTAGAGTTATCCCCCTTTATGCGCTCTTGACTACTGACGAGACTAATAGACGTTGGACGCACAAATGTCGGTTTTGGCCGTTGGACTGACTTTATGAATTGCAGTACTAGCCTGCTTATCTCTCTACAACGCAAAACACAACAGATGCTTGCTGTAAAACTTGACACCCCATGGCAAGACAGAAAACCTTATAATTTCAAGTAGAGATTTCCTTCCCTGTTGAGTTGAGAAAGCTGCAGCCAAGTCTAATGTCTCTTTTGCTGCAGTAAAATTCAATTGGCAACTCCTGGATTCTGGATTCTCCCATCGAGTCCGACGGATGAGTAGGCAGGCAGGTCATCTGCAATGTGACCCCATGTGGGAGTGGAGAGCAATTCTGGAGGCACAGCATTTTTCACATTTGCTGCACTGGAAAACCTTCTAAGCGGATGTGTCCTGCCTCCGCCTCTCTCTTTTCTCTTGACTGCATGAAGTGGCTGCTGTTCTTCCTCGAAGGTCTTGACACCCTTGTGGCAGAGGTGTTTCCACAGAGACCTGTCAACTACTTGCCAACTATTGCTTGGTTATCTACAGAAAAGTTCTCATTAAGCACAGTTCAATTACTGACTACAGTTTTCTCATTCTGGAACCAGTGCAGCTGTTGATGGAAGCTTCACCATTGTAGGTGTAGTTGTGTGATTTTTGCCTGTGAGGAGCAATTCCAGTACTGATGAACGCTACACCACTGCAGGTGTAGATCAAAGATCTTGTCATTTTAGTGTAATTTCACCATGAACTACAGCTATAAAACAGTGGCTGTAGAACAGGAGCTACCTACAGTCTAGACCCTATAGATGAAGCTCAGGCGCTGTGTAGTTTTGTCATGCTGGACACAGTTCATGCACTGAACACAGCTACACCACTGTAGATGTAGTTAGATGCTTCGTCTCTACAGAGCAATTCCACTGTGGACTACAGTCACAAAACACTGTAGTTGTAGCTCATGAGCTTACTACAGTCTAGTCACCATAGATGTAGCTCGGGTGCTGACCAGCCTGTAAATGTAAGTCAGTGATGTTGGTCCCTACAGAGTAATTTCATTGTGGACTGCAGCCAAACTACACCTGATGTCATGCAAGCACCGACTACATACGCCCTTCTAACTGTGGATGTAGCTGCTGACTACAGCCATCTCGTTCTGATGGAGATCAAGTATTGACTACAGCCACGGCAACTTGGGTCGTAGTTCAAACACACACTCCAGCTTTCGCCATTCAAACTGTAGTTCAGTGTTCATCAACCCCAGTGACTTGGATGTAGCCGATGCGAGGACTACAGCCCTCTCACTGGGGGCGTAGCTCGCCTGTTGACTCAATCTCTGCGGGCCCAGGCACGAAGCAGATGAAGGCCTTTCACTGGGGGCGTAGCTCGCCTGTTGACTCAATCTCTGCGGGCCCAGGCACGAAGCAGATGAAGAAGATGAGCAAATCCAGCTGACGGCAGTTCAAGCAGTCACTACAAGGACGTCTCGTTCGGTGGCGGTCTCCCGTTTGGCTCCTCCATACTTTCCGCTTTCTGCTTCAGCATACGAATCTGTGGATGAAAAAGAAGGTGCAAGCTCAGTGATTCCATAATACATACTGTCTTATGAAGTCTGTCCAATATGAAATGGATGGATGGTGTCTTACGGCCTATCAGCCTTTGTAGGCTACGTTAGGGCTTTAACTAAGCACGAGAATCACTAGATGGATGGTGTCTTACGGCCTATCAGCCTTTGTAGGCTACGTTAGGGCTTTCATTAAGCACGAGAATCACTAGAGCAGTGCAGGAGTAAGTACAAAACAAGTCACGATGTCCTTATTTATTCACTTCTTTCAAATTAATTAGGGAGACACAGTGGGTCATTTATTACCCCCAACCCACAGGGGGTGTCCAATATGCGATGAAAAAAAACAAAATTATGAAGAGAAAGGTTGGTCTCCCCAGTTACATCTCGAGGTGAAAATGGTACAGGAGTTATCTCCCTTCTCCATTTGGCCATTTTAGTACAAAGTAGAGAGACTGTGCATGTGTGTGTGTATATGTGTGCATGTGCATGAGTTTGCATGAACACATTCATGTGTGTGTGTGTATGTGCACACATACGCAGACATATCTGTGGTTTCTGTGCATGTGTGTGTGTGTACTTGCAAGACGCTGGTGTGTACACCAATTAGAATGTATGCAATGGTGTGCATGAATGAACATGCATGTAGGTGCATGTTTGTGAACATAAGTCTGTCTATCCATGCACATATGCACATAGTGAAATCCACTTCAATTCAAGCCAACGTCAATTCTTCAACATCAGAGATGCCTATTGTATATGTTCCATCGACAACAACGTCAGATCAACATCAGTCATCACCCACCCACGCCCAACTCACCTGAGCTTCGTATCTCTCAGACGTTGCAGCAGTCTGCACTTCCAGTTTCTTCAAACGCTGCTGGTATTTCTTCTTGGCCTTCTCGAAGGCTGCGATGAGGGCGGCGTTGGCCCGTTTGAGGTCTGCTACCAGCTCTGCCGACTGCTGATGCCGCTGCTCTGCGTTCTGCGCGACACGCTCCAGCGTGGCCACAAGTTCCTGCAGACGCGACTTGAGGCGACGCTCCCGACGTAGCGCATCAGCCAGAGCCCGTTCTGTGTCATCTCCATCCCCCCCTACCCCTCCTCTCAGCTCCGCCAAGGTCAAGGTCGGGGTGGCTTCCCGACTTCTGCCGTCTTCCTCCTGAGAGAGAGAAAAGATAAGTGGATGAATGATCATATAAACCAAAGACCTGGTTTAATAAAGTTTCTGAAAGGTTATGAGAGTGTAATATTTGTTTTAAATAATTCCCAAGTCCAGAAGTTGCAATTGTTTAGGATTTAATGAGCATAGTAGTTATGTAAAACTGGTTTTAAAATGTATTTTAAAAACAGTTCGGTACATTAAAATGGATCAATGAACAAAATAAAATCAGACACAACATACTGAATAAATAAATATATTTGAAAAATAACAGAATATGAAAACAGCTTCCACAATAAAACTGCTAACACAGACATGCTAATGTGCACACTTATATACACACTCACACACACACACACACACTCACACACACACACACACACACACACAAACAAACATGCATACACACTCACCAATATGCACGCACACACACAAACACACAAACATACACACATACAACACACACACATAAGCACAGACACACACACACAACCAAACACACACACACAAACACAAACACACACAAGAACACACACACACAAACACACATACAAACAAACAAACAAACACACACACAAACACACACACAAACACACACACACACGAGATCACACACACACACACACACACAAGAACACACACACACACACACACACACACACACGAGAACACGCACACACACACAAACACACACACACACAAACACACAAACATACACACATACAACACACACACATAAGCACAGACACACACACACAACCAAACACACACACACACACAAACACACATGAGAACACACACTCACAAACACACATACAAAAAAACACACAAACACACACACGAGAACACACACACACACACACACACACACACACACACACACACACACACACACACACACACAATCTCACCTTGCCAGCCTCTGTAGGCAGGTGTTCCTGCACCTGGGACTTGAGGTGGTCGATGGTGACGCGGTACGCGGCTTCCTGGCTCTCCTTCCCGCTCAGTCTCAGCTCCAGCCCTCGTTTCTCCTTCTCCAGTAGGTAATTATGGGCCTTCAGCTCTGCTCTCTCCTCCTGTACAGACATCAAGCAGCATGCTACCATAGCTACTTCTCCAGTAGGTAGTTCCTCTCTCTCCTCCTGCACAGACATTAAGCAGCATGCTACCATAGCTACTTCTCCAGTAGGTAGTTCCTCTCTCTCCTCCTGTACAGACATTAAGCAGCATGCTACCATAGCTACTTCTCCAGTAGGTAGTACCTCTCTCTCCTCCTGTACAGACATCAAGCAGCATGCTACCATAGCTACTTCTCCAGTGGGTAGTTCCTCTCTCTCCTCCTGTACAGACATCAAGCAGCATGCTACCATAGCTACTTCTCCAGTAGGTAGTTCCTCTCTCTCCTCCTGTACAGACATCAAGCAGCATGCTACCATAGCTACTTCTCCAGTGGGTAGTTCCTCTCTCTCCTCCTGTACAGACATCAAGCAGCATGCTACCATAGCTACTTCTCCAGTAGGTAGTTCCTCTCTCTCCTCCTGTACAGACATCAAGCAGCATGCTACCATAGCTACTTCTCCAGTGGGTAGTTCCTCTCTCTCCTCCTGTACAGACATCAAGCAGCATGCTACCATAGCTACTTCTCCAGTAGGTAGTTCCTCTCTCTCCTCCTGTACAGACATCAAGCAGCATGCTACCATAGCTACTTCTCCAGTGGGTAGTTCCTCTCTCTCCTCCTGTACAGACATCAAGCAGCATGCTACCATAGCTACTTCTCCAGTAGGTAGTTCCTCTCTCTCCTCCTGTACAGACATCAAGCAGCATGCTACCATAGCTACTTCTCCAGTAGGTAGTTCCTCTCTCTCCTCCTGTACAGACATCAAGCAGCATGCTACCATAGCTACTTCTCCAGTAGGTAGTTCCTCTCTCTCCTCCTGTACAGACATCAAGCAGCATGCTACCATAGCTACTTCTCCAGTAGGTAGTTCCTCTCTCTCCTCCTGTACAGACATCAAGCAGCATGCTACCATAGCTACTTCTCCAGTAGGTAGTTCCTCTCTCTCCTCCTGTACAGACATCAAGCAGCATGCTACCATAGCTACTTCTCCAGTAGGTAGTTCCTCTCTCTCCTCCTGTACAGACATCAAGCAGCATGCTACCATAGCTACTTCTCCAGTAGGTAGTTCCTCTCTCTCCTCCTGTACAGACATCAAGCAGCATGCTACCATAGCTACTTCTCCAGTAGGTAGTTCCTCTCTCTCCTCCTGTACAGACATTAAGCAATATGCTACCATAGGCACCATGATGTTTGGTCAAGATATTTGGATAAACTCAGATTTTTCCCGTCCCAGGGATAGAACCACGGCACTGCGTCTCGCACATTGTCCAACCCCAAAGCATGCTGGCCTATCTCCGCCTGTCAAAAAGAGGGTTTCAGCCTGCGAGTAGAGGCTGAGGGGCTGATCATGTAAGCACGCAAAAGGGGAGAGCACTGCGGGTGGGCTGCCAGGAACTGGTACATATTGTAGACAAGAGGGAAGGGAAGTTTCTGTAATGATGTTTGGTCAAATGGTCGGTCGGTTAGTTGCTGAGTTGGTTGGGTCGGGTTGGTCAGTTGGTGGGGTTGGGTCAGGTTGGGTCACATCAGGTTGTGTTGAGTCAAGGTGGTCTTTCAATCATTGATCTTGGTCAGTCGGTTGGTCCATCTCATTCAGTATGTTAGTCAGTCAGTTGGTAGGTGGGTCCATCACAGTTTGTCAGTTGGTTGATCGATCAAGCAAGATAGGTAAATGTACTTTATTTATCCCACATGGTAGGCAAATTTTTCTACACTATCAGCGATGATGAAAACATATACAGTGAAACCTCTCATTTATGACCCTCTCTTAAACGACTTCCTCTCGATTGTGACTTGAAAAATTTTAACGGATGTATTTTCCTATCAAAGTTTAAACCACTTTCTCCAAAACGTGACTTGCGACCATCAATCCTCGGCATTTTAACCCCTTTTTGATCTAGATTATCCTCAAACTGCAGTCCCTTTACTGTCCATTCCAAAA
>JAWQFJ010017031.1:62500-65000 GCA_034096865.1 Theodoxus fluviatilis | reverse complement strand
ACTCTTGCTATCAACATGCATCGCTGTTGCCAGTTTTTCCTAAGTTTTCCCCTCCCTAGCTTTTCCAATGACAGTTTAGAAACTTCTATGCTCACCCCATCCCCCCACCCCCACCCCACCCCACCCTCTCTCTCTCTCTCTCTCTCTCTCTCAATTTGTATGCTCTCTCTCTCTCTCTCTCTCTCTCTCTCTCTCTGTCTCTCTCTCTCTCTCTGTCTCTCTCTGTCTCTCTCTGTCTCTCTCCCTCTCTCTCCCTCTCTCTCTCTCTCTCTCTCTCTCTCTCTCTCTCTCTCTCTCTCTCTCACTCAATTTGTATGTTCTCTCTGTATCTCTCTGTCTCTCTCTCTCTCTCTCTCTCTCTCTGTGTCTGTCTGTCTGTCTGTCTCTCTCTCTCTCTCTCTCTCTCTCTCTCTCTCTCTCTCTCTCTCTCTCTCTCTCTCTCTCTCTCTCTCTCTCTGCCAGCTTTCTGGTCAGCCTTTCTGCATGTCCATATATGTGTCTCTCCCTCTGTCCATCCATCCGTCTGTCCATCTGTCCATCTGTCTGTCTGACCCTCTCTCTCTCTCTCTCTCTCTCTCTCTCTCTCTCTCTCTCTCTCTCTCTCTCTCTCTCTCTCTCTCTCTCGCTCTCTCTCTCTCTACCCCCTGATTCTGAATGCTTTGTTAAGGGCAGTGAAATATTGGTTTACTTTAAGGTAAGCAAAATGCATAAAGATAGACTTCCCAAGCAAGCCTTCCTTATGCTCAATAACACCAAATTACCAGCAAAATTAAACTGGGCTAAGGCTGTTGAGGAATTTTTATCAAAAATGGGGTATAACTTTGTTTGGGCGAACGGAGAATGAGCTAATGAGAAAAATTTCCTGAAATCATTAAAGATAAGGCTAAGAGATTGTTTCAGGCAAGAGTGAAATGAGAAACTCTGTAGAAGCTAAAGATTTGCAGTCTACCAGACTTTGAAAAGCTCCTTTGAATGTGAAAGCTATCAAAATAGGATTAACATTCAGAAATTTAGGGATTCATTTATAAGATTCAGGTTGGGAATTAACGAGCTACGTAATAATGTACGGTGGTGTAGAGAAAAAGTTGTTCAATCATGTCCATTCTGTATTGATAAAGTAGAAAACGAAGAACATTTTTTTTAATTCATTGCCCTAAATATACTTCTCTTAGAGAGCAGTACATAGCAAAGTAATTGAGAGCTGCTTTTGACATAGCACTGACTCTAACAGTAACAGACTGTGATTCAACCAGTTGTGATGATGAACACTTTTTTGTTTGTTGAGAGATGCTAAAAGTATCAATATCTACTGTATTGTTTTACATAATACTGTACATAACATGTCTTAATTGTCTGATGGGTCATCGGCCGAAATAAACAATCAATCAATCAATCAATCAATCAATCAATCTCTCTCTCTCTCTCTCTCTCTCTCTCTCTCTCTCTCTCTCCCTCCCTCCCTCCCTCCCTCCCTCCCTCCCCTCCCTCCCTCCCTCCCTCCCTCCCTCCCTCTCCTCCTCTCTCTCTTCTCTCCCTCTCCTCCTCTCTCTCTCCTCTCTCTCTCTCTCTCTCTCTCTCTCTCTCTCTCTCTCTCTCTCTCTCTCTCTCTCTCTCTCTCTCTCTCTGCAGAAGTGTCAGCATGAAGCAGCTCACCCCCAGTGCCGAGATCTCAGAACCGGTCACCTGGCGGTCAGTGGCAAAGGTCTTCAGCTTCTTCAAGCCGGCCACCTTGGCTACTGGGAACTGGTCAGTCAGGCTCATGGCTGACCCTTGACCTCCTGGTGACCTGCAACCCAATGTCAAGGTCACTGGTCAGTCATCACCGCAATAACACCATTAAGAACAAATATAACAGCCGCAGCAACAAAGAAACAACAACTGCAACATTGTCAATGTGTATGCATTGTTGACTACCACTAAGTAATGTGCAAAGCATCAATTACCTGTCTCAACATGAAAAAATGCCAAGAATTGAGTTTTGACACAGACATGTACATGTATGGATTGTTGACTACCACTACTGTGCAAAGCATCAATTACCTGTCTCAATATGAAAAAATGCCAAGAATTGAGTTTTGACACAGACATTTACATGTATGTATGGTTGGATAGTCAGTTGTCCAACTTGACCAACTGTGTGCACACATGTATGTGTGCATGTGCACTTGAGCGTGTATAATTGTGTGTGCATGTGTGTTTGAGTGAGTGAGTGAGTGATCAAGTGAGTGAGTGAGCGAATGAGAGAGCGAGCGAGTGAGTGAGTGAGTGAGTGAGTGAGTGAGTGAGTGAGTGAGTGAGTGAGTGAGTGAGTGAGTGAGTGAGTGAGTGAGTGAGTGAGTGAGTGAGTGGGTGAGTGGGTGAGTGGAGTGAGTGAGTGAGTGAGTGAGTGAGTGAGTGAGTGAGTGAGTGAGTGAGTGAGTGAGTGAGTGAGTGAGTGAGTGAGTGAGTGAGTGAGTGAGTGAGTGAGTGAGTGAGTGAGTGAGTGAGTGAGTGAGTGAGT
>JAWQFJ010017031.1:20000-55000 GCA_034096865.1 Theodoxus fluviatilis | reverse complement strand
ATTATTACGATTTTTTTTTAAATTCAACAATGCATACATCCAGTACCCTACAGCTACTGGTTCTTGATTTCCTGAAGCATCTTGTTAATCTCCAGATCAACAGCTGCAGCTTCTGCAGATTTTTCCTTGGCAGACCTGCGCATTGCATTTGACTTTGCAAGAATGGTGAAATTCTGAGTCTTCTCAGCCTTTTCTGCCAACTCCTCACTTGATTTTAGCATGTCCTTGGCACAGGTGTCAAGTTTTCTTCTTTTTGCCTTCATTTCCTCAATTTCCTCCAGAAAATGTTTCCTCTTTGAAGAAATTTCTTCCTCTTGTCGTTTTTTCTTCTCCTCCCTGAGGTATTCTTCATACCTGCTCCTAGCACTTGCTGCATTGAAGAGCAAAGCCTTTGTCATCACCACATTACTGGCACCTCCGACACTAGCCAGGTGATCTGTGATTACCCTTTGAGCAGTCAGAGTTTGTTGCTTCATGTTGTCTGTCATCACTTCCTTGTTAATAGAGAACCCTCTCTCCACACTGGCTTGGCCATGAGATAGCACCAGGATCTCTCTGACAACGGTCCACAGCCCCTTCCACTCCTTGTGCATGGCAAGTGCAGTGAAGAACAAAGTGTCTAGTCTGTCTGTGTCCTTGTCAAAACTCTGGAAGTCGAGACCGACTGCTGAAATAAACTCCCCATACTGCCTGATTATTGCATCAACATCTTCCTTCTTGACCCTATCTTTCGAAACCATGTAATCCAGACACTTCCTCAGGCTCTCAGATGTACATCTGTCACCTTTGACAATGTTTGATGGCTTTAGCCAAGAAAGGTGGCGGACAAGCCCATAGCGGATTGGTGCCTTTAACAGGAGTTTAGTCAAAAACTGGATCATGAAGGCTTTAGTGTCAAGCTTCAACCTAGTGACATCTTTCTCAGACACCTTTCCTGCTTTCTTGAGACTTTTGAGCTCAGCGTTTGCCACATAACCAATGTCAATGTCTGCAGCATCACGGTGTTGTTTGCTGTCTGACATACTGTCAGTAGCCTTGAACATTTGTGAAACAGTTTTAACTTCTGCCTTGACATCTTGTTTGAGAAACCGTTCAAGAACTGCAACCACCATGTCCTTCAAATCATCTGCCAAAAATGGCAACATAGGCTTATCACTTTGGTACTTGAGCAAAAATGGCTCAACAAGGGTAGCTAATGAGATGAAAACATTCAAGCGCACGCTGAACAGAGGATCAGCACAGCAGAGCCTCACCTCGTTGAAAGATTTTGTCTGTGGTGCCAAATTTTTTTTCTGCAGGTGGTTGACAAATGTTACCACATGTGGCCACATTTCTAGTGCCCTGTTGCACACACTGACATTTTCCAGCCAGCGGTGGGAACAAAATTTTTTCGGAAAGAGAGAGCATCCTGTCACTGCAGTGAAGTCCTCTCTTCGTGCTGGAGAGTCTTTGAAGAGCCAGTAGAGAGAATTGAGCTTATGCTCCAAATCCCACTCCATTGTGGAGTAGCCAGATTTGAATGCATTGTGCACAATGTGCAACCCACAGCTACCTATGTTGAAGACTTGTCTGCCTGTTTCTTTGAATATGTCAGCAGCTAGTTTCTCATACGTAGCCCAGTTCACATTTGGCCCATCCATGGAGAGCTGCAAAATGTTTCCTTTCCCAAGAATGTGGCAGCAGTCTTCCAGCTCTGAAAAGAGATCGTCAGCCCTGGCATGGCCCATGAATTTTGAATCCAGGTAGTGTGTCTCCACCTGGCCATTGTTCCAGAACCTTACATGGACATCTAACTGCTTCTGTTGCAGTTGATGGTTGAGACTTTCGGCAAAAAGCAACACATACCCATCAGCATTCTTGGCTCGTGAGATCAAAAGGTTGTGGAAGTATGGTGCTAGCCCAAACGTTGAAAGATACCTTGCTTTTGTTTCACTACAAGAAAACTTCTTCGCAGTTTCACACGATGGAAACATTCTCTTGAAAATATCTCCAACTCCTTCAAAACTTTTGAAAGAGTAATGTTTTTCCATTGCGTGTAAGGTCCAGTACACCTCTGCTGTAAGCACATCATTTTTTGAGCACATCTGATCCACAGTTCTCTGGGAAACAGCTTCACCAGAAGGCTTGGACTGCAACTCCTCGGGCATGCTGGCATCAGCCTTGGAAGACACAACTGAACTTTCATGCATCTGTGCAGGGCCCAAACTGAAAACAATAAAAAGAATCTAATGGCAGTGTGTTAAACTAACAAAAAAAATATATATATATATATATATATATATATATATATATATATATATATATAGAGAGAGAGAGAGAGAGAGAGAGAGAGAGAGAGAGAGAGAGAGAGAGAGAGAGAGAGAGAGAGAGAGAGAGAGAGAGAGAGAGAGAGAGAGAAGACTGAAAGACAAGCACTGCAGACTTAAAATTTTAAGTTAAAACATTCACTGATTCAGCATAAAAAACAGTGCAAAGCAGTCCAAATACATTGTACAGGAAAAAGAAGAAGAAGAAGAAGAAGAAAAAGAAGAAGAAACCAACAAATTATTTAGCTCAAATTATAATGTAAACAGGTCTGAAGCAGCCAAACAGCAGAAGACAAAAGCTTTACTTCAGTATAAAAAAAAGCATTTGATTGATAGGCCAAGACAAATTAAAAATAAATAGGCCTAGTATAAAACACCACAAGTAAATTTATCTAAAGGGGCAAATATGTGTAGCCTAACTATAGGCCTAATTAAAAAATAATAATAAAAGATAACGGTGTTTGTGATTATACAAGAGATTTGCTACAAATTACCATGGAATCCTACCACTGGTTAAAAAAAAGACGACTCAGAAAGACTTTAATATTTCGTGTTACATCGATATTTTGTGTTATTGATATGTGCGAATCCTGGAAAAAGTGGATTTTATCGAACCGACGGCCACTTCCGGTCTGATGAAATTTCTTCGAACATCGCGTCTATTTAGCACTCGCTGAAAGTCTCGACTTCTACAATGCTTTTCCCAATATATGCAAAATATTGCAATAAATATCTTCCTAAATGATTGTTCTAGCATAAACTGAAACGAAAACCCCCCAAAACTTATCGATTTTAGTTGATTTGTCCGTCGAAATCGCATCACGCCCTTCGCTTGCCAATTTGAAATGCACGCGTGCCCCCGGACGATTGAAAACTGCGCGAGTAGGTATGCGATTCGATCGACTTGCGTGAAAAGGACACGTAATGAAAACGTTAACCCAGTATCTCATTCAAACGAGAATAGATTCGTCTTCACTTTTCTGTCAGTTGGGTGGTGAGATATTGCGTATTTATTTCAGAATCGTCGAAAAACTATCATACTTTGCAGAAAAATGGAAGCCACGCGCACAGTTTTACTAAAAACAAATTCATAATAGCACCATTTGAAAGATCGTTCTCTCGTGGTCATTTTGGTACAATTTATAGACGCGTAGTGCACATGTCCTACACACGCAAAGCCCACAACGACAAGTACCCCGCAATCGTAAACAGAAACCGCATTCGCGCAGCGCGGCCAAAACCGCTGTGGCAGCGTTTCGCATGGTCTGCTAGTTTTATTGGTGTGAGATAAATATTTAATCAATCGAAATAAATCCAACTGCAATCAAAAGATAAAGGATCATTCTATTATTTGGTCGAAGGTATAAAAAAATCAGTGAACTAGTAGCTGAGATCTGACCTTGGGAAAATGGCCAAAAATGGGCAAATTTTCACAATGTTGGTCAGATTTCCGGGGACCTGCCGCAACCTACATAAAGGCACCATACATAAGTGAACACAGTAAATTGCCTATAGATACAAGAGAAAGACAAAAGAATCCGAGAGAGAGAGAGAGAGAGAGAGAGAGAGAGAGAGAGAGAGAGAGAGAGAGAGAGAGAGAGAGAGAGAGAGAGAGAGAGAGAGAATTCAATACAAAGTTGAAATTTATCAAATGATCGACTTTGATCGATGGACATCAAAGGAAGAAGTTCATCAAATCTTACCTTCCACGGGATTCCTTTGGCTGAAAGAAGTCTTGAACAGTCAAAGCTGGGGTGGATTTGTCTGCAGACTTCACAAGCTGACTATGCTTTTTTCCACCCGCATGGCTTTTTAGGGCCGCTTCCCCCATGTTACTAATGTCGAAATCTTTTTTACACAACAAACACCGCGCTCTTTGTTTTGAGCCATCGGAAGAGGGTGCAATCCAACCCTCGTACTCCTTTTTGTTTAGCCACGCTTGGCTAAACACACACTTCCCCATTTTAGTTGTATACTTTTATACACGGTCTGAATGTCTGAATAGCGCGCTAGAAAACCAGAAAAAGAAAGGTAATTCCGAAGTTCAGCGCATGCGCGAGAACAAGGGAGATCACTGCGGAAGACTAAAAGCTGTCTGCTAAGCAGTCGCGCAGAAGACTATGGCGGTAGATGAAAAAAAATGTGTTTGCAGTTTGCAAAATGATATTTATTTTATTTTACTTTTGCCTTTCCAATAATAGCTTTTCAAGGATTTAAAAGATGCTAGGAAATTCCAAGACTTTTCCAGACTCAGCTAATCAAATTAAAGTTTTCCATAGCTTTTCCAGCCCTGGAAATGACTTTGTCATTTTTCCAAGACTTTTCCAGACTTTCAAAACACTGTACGAACCCTGGACAAGGAGGAGGTGGAGGGGGCACAGTCCAATACATCGGCCTGGGGCAATCCAGCAGCCAAAGACTCTTTAAAACACACTCAGGTACTTGCACTAAAATTTCAAACCCACTGTCATAAAATCATATTAGACTCAAATTAAAGAACTTCAAGAGACAAACACAGTGGTACAAAAATTATCTTTATATCTTAACTAGATCCAAAATTATGGGCAGAAAAGTGTGGGGTAAAGGGGTGTAGTTTATAATGGAACTGTTAAAATTATGTGACCGAATTTGGGAGATTGATGATGTAAATTGTCTATAGTGATCTTAAAATACATGTTATTGGCTTGAAATTTTCCATGAAAGTACTTCACTCTATACTGCTGTTGTAAAAAAAAGTGCTTCAGTTGTTGCAAATGCTGCAAATCTATACTTAATGCAAATTAGCCCTACATCATTTGAAGACGAAATCTATTCTTAGCAATCTACACAAAATATTTATGTTATGATGTGTCATTGTTGCGGATGTTGATTTTGATTGAAAAAACCCTACACATCATAAATTGAATGCACAAAAAGTGAACTCATTCTAACTTAACAAAGGCTCGAACTAAAGTCTCTGAGAGGAAGTGCCAGACACCAAAACAAGGATTCAGATTAGAACACAGTGTAAATACCTTTTAAAGGCAATGAAAATACATGTACCACCAGCCTGATTGAAATAGGAATCAAATGTCTTGAAGCAATCTGGTCTGAAACAATCTTTATCAAAACTGAGAAGATTTTCATGTAAAATAAGAGTGGCATCAAAGGCGTCCTCTCGAATTCAACTGCAGGAAGTTAGGAAAACAAAACTTCCGCCATTAATATCTCCACGCCAAAGGCTCAAATTTATATTAATTCAAAGTCAAATTATGGGAAGTGTCATAAGGCTTGTTCAGGAGTACAAAGGCTGCATGAGCGCTTCATGTTGGCAATTGAGCACTCTTTGCCTCTCCTGAACACCTACAGATTTAGTGCAGCGCTTCACTTGTTAAAGGGGAGGTAAATCTTCTCCGCCGCATGTTGAGTTGCTAGATGCTAAGAAAGTGTTTTCTTTGCCACAGACATCGTTTATGCACGTTTAAATGTATTCTGCATGAATAAAGTCCACTACTGTGTCATCCTTACTTGCCATTACTCGCGCATACAGAGCGCTTGGGGCAAATAAACTATTTATTTATAAAGCTCGTTCCAGTCTCAAAATGATGTTTCTGAGGGTTATTTTACACATCGATGGCCAGTGCGGGATCGAAGACGCCATTTTGAAAATCATGTGAATCACCTCGGATCTGTGATGCACAGCGCTGCTCAGGGCTGAGTGAATCACGCCCCAAAAAGCACGTGCAGCGCTTCGCCTCCTGAACAAGCCTATTGACTAGGTGATTTAGAGAAATGTAGAGCGTGACCTACTTGCATACAAATGACATGACATTTTAACTGGAAATATGGGTTTTCATCGTTTTTTCCACCTTAATAGCCGAACAAATGATACTTTCCTCTAAAAATGTTAGTGTAATCACATGCAACAAATACAGCAATCTTTGGGTCCGAGATTTCACATAACGCTCACCGTTACAACCAGCAAATCACAGTTAAGACAACAAGAGTAGTCAGGGGAAAGTCATCTCTGTGGGGGATTGTCCAATCACAAGATTTGGCGGGTGAAAACGCCATGTCATTCATATGCAAGCAGGTCACGCTCTACGTTTCAGGATAAACTGTCTAGTCTATGACAGATGAAGCAGTATTTTTTTTTCTGCAACCGAGTAACACCACCATTTACTTCAAGACATGTCCATCAATCAATTTTATTATGCATCTTTCGTCAAAATACGTGTTATCTGTCTCCAAAGGAAATGATTGTGCAGTAAACAGAAGGTCCGAATTTACATTGCTAGGATTCACTGAGAATGGCCGGGGACGCGGCGTCGTCGCTTCCGGAGAAGCCACGTACTTTCAGCCATGATGGTAGGATAGAAAGCGCTGTCTGCTAAGCTATGCTACGGAGACGTGCAACCATGCCGACTTCTTGCTGCATTAAAGATTGCTTCAACAATCAACAAAAAGACAAAGAAAGAGGAGTCAAACGTTCCTTCTACCGTATACCATCAGTTAAAAGCAATCAAGGTCCGATTATGCGAAGGGTTACCGAAGCCAGACGAAGAGAATGGATAAAGAAGATCTACAGAAGAGATCTGACCTTCGAGAAAAACACTCGAAAATTTGAAGTCTGCTCGGATCATTTCATATCAGATAAGTGACTGCAATTATTTTTACATCTGATAAACGTCGTATTTGGCTTGCTTGAGGAACGAAAACGAGTTTCATGTTGTTGGCAAGTTTGGCATAGTTTGTTTACAATGGAATCCTTCGCAAATCCAAACTAACGAGTACCGGTACCTTAGAAAGGTCACAATAAAAAAGAAAAACGTATCGCACTAGCTGTGAGTGTAAAAATGGTCAGTTATTAATATAATCAGTGATTTTAGTTGTCATGAAACTTTGTTTTGTGATTTAATGCCATTTTCTTGTCATCATCGACCCAATGGTTACGCTGAGTGCGGCCTGCGGGTAAGTTGATCCATCGACTCGATAATCCTGAATTTTCAGTCTTCGCCAGATCAGAAAAACGAAATTGTCAATTCAAGCCAGAACTAAACAGGTATCTGCTGCCACTCATTCGAGCTTTACATGAAACATTATATCACACTAGTTTGATCGTCTGCTGGCGTAGTGGCTATGGTTCGTACGTACGGTGTGGTTTGTTTACATATCTTCTGTGGGTTTTGTGCAGAAACTATACGTTATAATAGTCTATATTTTCGATTAGATTTTGATCTAATTAAACTTTTTGTGTGCTTTAATGCAATCCTTTTGCCACGATTTAGCGATAATCACTCCTCAACACAGACCCGAAACATACCTTGACATATAGCACCGGAAGTTTTGTAACCTACCATCATGGCGGCAGCTGCTAATTACCATATGACCCCTAGTGAACACTTCCCCGGCCATATATTTGGTGTTTGGAAGTAAGGTGACCCTAAAATGGCGCCAAAATAACATCAAAAATGGAACGAATTTCGTCAGCCTCGTTTGGGACGTTAGTGCAAACAAAGATTATAGGTTACACAAAGATAGTTCATTAGCTAATTGTTATGAGGATCGAGACACGTTGCGCCCCAAGCGACCAGGACTATGGGGAAGTAATCACACTGCTTAGATACATGTAAAAAGTGCTTGTTTGTCGACGCGTTTCTGATGCATTCCGATCATGTTTGTGAATACATTTACGGTGTAATGTGTAATAAAATGATTTGCTGCAATAATGGGGGTGTTTTGGCTTTGTTTTTTTGTAGCAGGCGTTGTGAAATCAAAATATTTGGTTCATCTAAATGGATGCTTCTGCGCATGCGCGTGAGCCTATAGTCCCTTTAAACATTGCTGTCAGTGGACGCTACTGACTTCGCACGCCCGGGGAGTTAAAAATGCCAAAGATCCGGCCGCGTTAAAGCATGCAAAAATATTAATTAGATTAAAAACTAATCGAAAATAGTCATATTAGACTGTTATAACATATACTTTCTGCACAAAACCCACAGAAGATAAGTAAACAAACCTCACCGGTCGTATGTACCTATGTGGCTAGCAGACGAATAATCTTTGTCTCCACTGACAGAGCAATGTTGAAACGGACTATAGGCTCACATTTCGATGAACCAAATATTTCGATTTCACATGAGCTATCTTTGTGTAACCTATAATCTTTGGTGCAAACGAGGCCACTGGGAGCCATCAGGACAGTCAGATCATGGAAACCCGATTGTGTATTAGCCTACCTAGGTGGCAAATAGTACGTCAGTATAAACATGTGTCAAACATTCGGCTACCTTTAAATAGTTTAATGCATTATAATTATCTGCTTTCATCATGTGGACATCGGCCTACTCCTTGCAAGATTCCTAGCGTAAGCAACACGCCCATGAATGCCTGATCACCAAGTCCAAGGAAGATGATCAAGCCCAACTCACACACAGCAAGAAAATGGTCTCATATATATCCAACCCCTAAAAAACATCTCTCCACCCTTCTCATTACCTCCACCACCACCAAAATAACAACAACCACAACAACAAATCCCTCACTGTCTCCTCAGGCAACTGGATCTCAGGCAGAAGTAGAGGCCATTGCCTGCCAGTGCTAGGGTGAAATGTTTTGTGTCGCGCTTCATTGACTGAGGCTACAGCAGTACAGGAGCCTGCAGGAATCTTCAAATCTTTTCTTTAGTTAGATATTATTCCGTATTTCTTACTTATGTTTTTGTCATTCTTGGTAAGCATTTCATACGACATTTTTAATTAACAAAAAGTCAAAGGCAGGCATTGCTGAACTCGCCACGCGTTCTCCAACGCGACGTTGCTGCACTCGCCGCGGCGCATTCTATCGAAGACAGTACATGTATATCGACAAGAAGATTTAATAGAAATTAGAATGCCTTCACAGTCATTATTTGCGTGCATCTGTAACGCGTAAGTGTACGCAGTATAACCAATTTCTTCGGGATATTGGCTATTCGTTGACCTCTACGTTGCTGAACTCGCTGCGGCGCATTGAATCTACCGAAGACAGTATATTCAAACAACTAGAAGACTAAATAGAACGCCTTCATAGTCGTTATTTGCGTGCATCCGAAAGTGTACGCAGTATAGCCAATTTCTTCGGGATATTGGCTATTCGTTGACTTGTTCGCGGTCGTTGCAAGTTTTATTCAACTCTTCACGAAAGACTGATGCGTCGTGTCACGCAATTCATCAACAGCCCGAACGAAATCTTCCCGAGACGAAAATTCGCTATCTAAATGCAGTGCAGCCATCGTGTCAATGGCAAAGTGCGGGAAACATTTCGCGGGAAAAGTTTGCGGCATCGACTAATTAATTATGATCGATTGGACAAAGCGCGGCTGTCTACGGTAGAATGCGCCGCGGCGAGTTCAGCAACGTAGAGGTCAACAAATAGCCAATAACCCGAAGATATTGGCTATACTCTATACTGCGTACACTTTCGGATGCACGCAAATAACGACTGTGAAGGCGTTATTAGTCTTCTAGTTGTTTTAATAGGCCTATATACTGCCTTCGATAGAATGCGCCGCGGCGAATTCAGCAACGTAGGTCGTAGCGTTAGAGAAAGCGCGGCGAGTTCAGCAACTACTTCCAAAGTAAAAATACACAATAGTGGACGCGAATAAATGACAGAAATTCGAATGCAAATTAAAGGACATACCAACAGAAAAACATTTGTCACTGACTTTATACCCCCAAAATTGCACACTAAAAATGAATCAACTGATTCAACAATTTCTATCATATGGACTCTCAAGTCAAGAGGCAGCGTCTAATCGACATGCAATGAATACTCAACAGGCACTCTTTCTTTGATTAGTAGACCCCGACCAACTTCCTCGCTTGCACTGTAGCATTGCTTGTTAGGGCTTACTCGGTGATTTTTTTCTCTGAGTTTCTGTCATAGTTTATCTGCTTATTAGAAGGGAATACTTACTGCGATCAGCGACAGACCGACGACTTGAAGCAGCTGCAGCGACCGCGAGGAGGGAAATGGGAGCCAATCGCATTGGGTCAAAGGGAAATCACCCTTGTTTCGTTTCTCCATGTGGAGACTTCATGCTGAGCGCTTTGAATAATGTGATGGAGTACCCTGTCCAGAACAAGTGGATGGGGGTTACTCTCCGCAGATAATAGAATGATTAATGCAAACTATGTTTCTGTGCAAAACAATCAATGGGGAAAACCAGTAGATATGATAATTGCAGATATTACCATATGGACATTGTAAAAGACGGCGTTGTGTCTAAATGTAATTTAGGAATATGATTTTCTAACGAATTTTAATGAGAAAATGGGGCATTAGGCTCTTTCCTACTGAAACTTATTATTCAGTAGAAGTGCGCTCAGAAATACAGGATTGGAGGTCACGTGCCAATCTCTCTGATTTGATTGGCTGCCGATCTTCGGCGACCTGCATTCGGCTGTGTTCCCTGGTTCCAATCGTGCTGTCAACAGACGCTTTTCCTATCTTGTGCGATCGCGTTTGCACATCTTTGCAACTACAATGGGCAGGTCACCATGCAAAATGAAATACAGAGCAACGGGAAAGAGAAAGAAATCTTTCTAGTTTAATTTTCTAGGTTGTGTGGGGGCTTCTATAAGTCGTCTGTAACTCCTTATAGCTGTGGCGGTCAGCCCTCACACAAAACAGGGGTCAAGAAGATTAGTTAGAGGTAATGATGTGATTGTAAATAATTTTGTACATTGGTGAGAGGTAAAACTACTAGAACAAGTAACACTGAGATCAGAACAAGGGACATAACCAGGGTCATAGTTTTGATTAATTTTATGAATGTAGAATTCTGTTTCTGAAGCTGAAAATTTGCAATGTGACGTGTACATTTTTTGCACAACCTCAGCCGTTTTATACATGCAATAACATCTTGATGTTCTGAGGCATGCTGCCATGAATTTTATACTTGCCGTATGTATATTATATTGTGTTACTGGCTCTTTATTAAGAAAGAATATTGGATGTTGTGTTAATCTTTGGTTACTATGCTTTCTTAATAAAGATGCCCATTTTCTCTCTCGAATCAAGTGTGCGACGGTCTTGTGCAAAAAAGGATTTGTGTGAAAGAATGCAACACAAATAGTATCTGATGAAATCAGCAGTGGTAAAGATGTGGAGCCAGGCTCAAAAAAATTTCCATCCAAAAGTCTTCCCTCCCAACCATGCGCACTGCCACCAGAACTACAACCATCCATTCATTCCACACTTCAGAGTAAGTACTATGAATCGAGATGTTACGAAAACTTTGCACTGCTGGTGTGACGGTACGTCCTTTCCACATGAGTAAGAATTGTACACAAGTGGAATCAAGGTGACGGATTTACTCATGTGTACATTAACATGACCCTTTCTCCCTGTTTTCCGTGTGAGTTGTCAGATGATGAACTGTCATACTACTACTGTTATGAATTGCATGTTTATGCATGTGTTGTGAAGATTCTAGAATCTGCTCCAGTGTCGCAGGCGCAGTTGTTTTAGTATATCGGTCAGGTCATTGACCGACTCGCGACCAAATTGGCTTTGTTATGTCACGTGACGTTAGTCGCGAAGGCCGCAGAAGAATTGAGTATGTTCGCCCTTGTACTGGAAGTTTCTGGTATTTGAGGAAATGTATATAAGGAGCGACAGAGAGAGAGTGAGAAACGCAGGAAAGAGACGACTGAGATAACGTAATGAGGGGGTCCTCTGCTGAGTGCAGAGTAAAGCTGCTACGTAGTGCGACGATTACTGTTTGCTGATTTTCACCACTGTAGCGATCAGTGCGTGAATAAAGTTTATCGAAAACGACCACCAGTGTATGTATGTATGTATGTATGTATGTATGTATGTATGTATGTATGTCAGCGGTCTGCACCTCAGTGGCATACCCAGATGCAAGGCACGAAGCATCGCCAAATATGCCTCTGTCAGCGCGATGATTGGATCCCGCATCGCCTGGAAACAGAGATGCAGCAAAGTACTACCATGAGACTTTTCTCACAAAGGACTCGCAATACTGACAATCGCTTGCCTGTGTGGGAGGGATGTGCCTGTCGGCTGTAGGGCTTACTGATACCTCCCGGGACAACAGGCAGATTGCAACCAAACTGCCCTGTGTTAGACATCGAGACATGTCGCCAGGCTAACTTTGTGAAGCTCTTAACTGTCGATAGCCTGTCGTATCTGGGACCGATAACCATGAGACTCTCGATATCGTGCGCGATTATGGTGCTATGACGCGTCTCTTCTTGTTGGGATTTCGCGTGATGGTTTCTGCGGTCTCTTGGATGTTTCATTTTCTTGTCTATTTGATGTGATATTCTCAGTGCACCGAAGTGTGTATTTTTTCGAGAATAAAGTCAATTTGATATGTATGTATGTATGTATGTATGTATGTATGTATGTATGTATGTATGTATGTATGTATGTATGTATGTATGTATGTATGTATGTATGTATGTATGTATGTATGTATGTATGTATGTATTTTGGTTCTTATATAGCGCCAATCTCACACCCAAAGGCATGCTCAAGGCGCTCAACACGTTCACCCTTTGAATAAAAGAGTTTTTAGCTGTGACTTGAAAGTCTGTATTGAAGGAGATTTCTTCAGTCTGTCTGGGATATCGTTCCAGAGTTTTGGTCCAGCATACGAGAATGCTCTCTCCCCAGATCTCTTGGTGTTGTAGCGTGGCACATGGAGTAATGACTGCGCCGAAGATCTGAGATCCCTCACAGGCTTATAAGTCTTGAGGAGCTCAACCAGATACAGTGGGGTCAAACCATTGACGCACTTGAACACATGACACAGTGTTTTGAACACAATACGTTGGTGGACAGGCAGCCAGTGTAGCTCTTGAAGGATGGGTTTTATGTGAGATCGACTAGGTGGACGTTTCACTATACGTGCTGCGTTGTTCTGCACCTGTTGAAGTCTTCAGAGATATTCTTGGGTTTCACCTAGCAGAAGGCTATTGCAGTAATCAAGATTAGACATCACCAACGTCAATTCAAGAGTTGTGGCCGATTTTTCAGTCAGGCATTGTCTGTCACTTCGACTTCCTAGCGCAAGCCAGGACAACCCCCGTACATCAGGGTATTGCAAGAGAGGAGTGCAACACATGTGTTAAATGATGGACACTTAAGAATGTAGAAGCCAACCAGGCCTCAAATAAATGTAGTTATTAGAAAACCAGCCATGCCTTGAAAGTAGTTTGCTGTAGTGAAGCCTTGTGACGAAACAGTGAACAGTTTCAAATTAAGTATGAGTATCCTTGACATTGATAAATCCAACTGTTGCGCTGGGAAATCGAAGTGACAAACACTGGTGGTCGTTTTCGATAAACTTTATTCACGCACTGATCGCTACACAGTGGTGAAAATCAGCCAACAGTAATTCATCGTCGTATTCGCTTCACTCTATGCACAGTGTTGCAGAGAACTCGCTCCTTACACAGTTAAACCCTCACCTTAACTCTGTCACATCTGCTGCTCGTGTCTGACTCGTGTCAGTCGTATCTGTCTTTCTCTCGCTTTGTCGCTCCTTTTATACCTAACCCAAAATTTCCAGATCTTTCGTGAACAAAGCTGCTTGAATAGTCTCTCGTGTCAAGCTCTAAATCGACTGGCGTCACGTGACACAATAAGACACACTTAGCCCGACTCAACCACGTGACCTTGTGACCGAATTATCAGAGCGACTGCTAAACACAGGACAGCCCGATTTGGCAGTGTGCTGGGTCAGTGACCTGACCGATATACACAACCTGACAGTGTCGCGACTCTCCCACATGATCTAGAATCTTCACAACACAACGTATAGACTTTCAATGTGATTGGCCAACTTTTAAAGTTAGAGTGAAGAAAATGTGCTGGCCATGCACGCGCCAAATCCCTATTACCCTATTGGCTTAGAGGGAGTGAACTCCTGAGACTTTGAATGGAGACTGTGGGGGAGGGAATAAAAAAGAATGCTGTCTGCTGACTCGAGGCTGGCGCTCTCTGCTCTCCTGCTCCTGGCGTGGAGTGGAATCATCTGTGGCATAGCCATTCCTATATGGGAGGAAGGACGGGTGACATCTGCCCTCTACCTCTCATCAACTCCAGCTCCAGTTGTGCTGGCCTCTCTTGATGACCTCAGCACCAGCCCTCTGGGGTGAAAAAGTGGGCCACGCCAAACAGCCACAAGGCAGATGGCCGTTCCCTACCCCCTGCCCAGGGCCGGACCCAGGGGGGGGGGGGTTCCAGGGGTTCCGGAACCCCCCCCCCCCCCCCCTCCTAGAAAAAGCATGTACCTTGGTTTGATTTTTTTTTAAATATATTTTTTGTGTGTGTCTGCAAAAACAATGCTGCTCTTACCCCTCAAAACAAGGCCCAGAATGCACCAGATTGCACAGATTTTAACCGTTTTTAGAAAAATTTCCGGGGGGGCATGCCCCCGGACACCCCTAGTTTGCGCGCCTGCTTCGCAGGCGCGCGCTCTTGGCTTCGCCACTTCGCTGTTTGTCCCCCCCAACCAAAAAGGAACCCCCCCCCCCCAACTCATTTGGTCCGGCCCTGCCTGCCAGACCTCCACCAGAAAGGACACAAAGGGAGATGATGCGGTTCCAACCCTCCCTTCTATCAGGACCCACCCCTGTGTCAGTTGTCACCTCCCCAGCACCCCAAAAACATTACACCCTTTTGAAGGACGACCACCAGGGTCAGTGGCTCTGACCCCTTCAGCATTCTTTCAAGGAGTGACTCATGTGAACTCTCCTACCAAGATAAGTTCAACCTTTATAGTATAGGCTGGCTGGCTAAATTATGATTAAATAAGTATTATTCATGCACGTTGATTTAACAACTATTGCCCATCTTTTCAACCATTATTAAAGTCATTTGATATTCGATGTCTGCCCTCATCTTCTCTGTTGTCCTGTCCATTCTTGACAGCAAGAAAGGTGAGTGAATGTTACAAGATAGCAGTGCTTTTCCCCTAGACACCCTCTCAATTAATAATAATCAGAGCCCTGTCTTGGAACAGCTGGTATTGACGATGCCTTTTTCAGATTGTGGTTGATTGGTGCTATGTTGTGTGCCCGATTTGCAATTTGATCTAACTCTGAATTGTTGAGTGAATCTGGAAAATGCCTTTGAATTTGGCACATTAGCTGAGTAAGGTACTGGTAAAGATTTGTGTGGTAAATTGTGGATTTGCAGTGTGGAGGGCAGTTTGAATGAACAGTCTGTGTCTCAAGCATATTTTAGATAAAGTAGTTTATGTCTCCCAGTGATGTATCATATCACAATTCCAGTGTATGCAAAGTGTAGTGATATGAGCTCATTGCTCGTTTCAGGCATCAGGAGAAGCAGGTACAAGAAGTTGCTGCAATAAGAAAACTGGAGCACATGTCTGTCAAAAGATGTGGCTGACCACCTCATCCCCATCTATGAAAGGATGACAGACCCCAATCAGAACGCCAATGAGACCTTCAACAATGTTTTGTGGATGCTCTGTCCCAAAACAGTGTTTGTTGGAAGAAAGAGGCTGGCAAATGCAGTTGACATGGCCATTTTACGGTTCAATGCTGGGGTCAAGGGATGAGAGCACTTGGAATTGAACCCAATGAGGCTCAGGTGGCCTACATGAAGGCTGCAGATGCAAGAAGAGTGGCTAGGGCAGAGAAGGCAGCAGAGGAACAAAGCAAAAGGGTCAGGAAGGCAAGGCAGCAGCAGGCAAAGAAAAAAGCACGGTTGCAGCTAGAAGAAATGGAAGGTCCACAGTATGAGCTAGGAGGGGTTTAGTGGCCTCTGTACATTGCTACAGATGATGTGTTTGGTTTGGATGTAAAGTCAAATGCATGGTAGTGATAAATCAGTAGTCTTGAGCTAAAAAGATGTAGTTATACATTTGGGAAAAGCAAACATATTCTTTTTCCTTCGTTTTCTCAAAATGGCATTTTCAAGCTCATTAATGCTGTTTAAAACAATTTTGCTCCCTGAAAAGAACTCAGATTTGCTCCAAATTTGGACAGAGTATTCCATGTATGATAATTTAGTGCTTTGTGTATGGGTTTGTGTGCAATGTGAACTATTTAGTAGTTACAGACGTTCACATTTCACTATTGCGAGAAATCGCATCAATAATTTGAGGTGTTCTTATTGAATTTTTTTAAATTCAACTTTGCAGTAGGACATTATTGCATACTGAAGAGCTTTTGTCTCTGATTACTTGAGCAATAAGACTGATTTGAAGTGAAAATACAAACATGTGTTCAAGTTATTTTATTTCAAATTTTTAGCTTTTAACACACACACACACACACACACACACACACACACACACACACACACACACACACACACACACACACACACACACACACACACACACACACACACACCTTTACCCACATTTTTTGGCTATACAAGTTTAAATTATTTTTTTTTGCATAATCAAAAGATATTATTTTCATGCTCTTAATGTAAGAAGTTAGCTAGAAAGTTGAAAACTTGGGATTACTCATTATTGACAAAAAATCATCCTCAGGAGCCCTGTCTCCACTTAAACTGACCTCTGGGACAGAACTATGCCAGCCATATGCCCTAGCCTGGTTACAGGAACGGGAGAGGAGCGGCCGCGATGACAGCGGGAGATAAGGGAAACGAGGATAAAAGGGTGGGGGTGGGTGTGGGGGGTGGGGGTGGGGAGAGAGAGAGAGAGAGAGAGAGAGAGAGAGAAAAGGAGAGAGAGAGAGAGAGAGAGAGAGAGAGTCCTGTTGGACTAGTTTTACCTTTAGTGAATGCTGTAAATTTGTCTCAACTCATTACTTTCAAAATACACGTACTCCCTAAATTTGTATTCAACAAATAAAATGTCTCATCATTAGCTGCTCGGGCAGCTGTTATGGTTGTAACTTGTATCAATGACAGCTATGTGCAGCCAAAGTACGGGGTAGTATTGTATATCTTCTTAATTTGAGCCTTTGGCCAAGTTTCAGTACCTTGGGCAATGAAGAGAGAAAACAAGAATGAAAAAAGCGATGTTGTCGGTAATGCTATCTGTAATAGTAACTATTGAGTTGATCAGTTGTTGGTGACGTTGTCAATGGGTAGCTGCGTCTCGTCAGAGCACCCGCCTCTCACATCCATAAACATCGGTAGCAGTTCATAGGAAAACGTCTCAATATCGGCACAGAACAAGTCAGTCATGATTGAAGGTTGATCTTGCAGAGATCGTTCTGCCGAAATCAAACAAGTTAGGCATCCATCGCATTGGCCTGGAACTAATGAGAATATATTCTCTAACACTGAAATATACCAGAAAATTCTTCCTACAAAGATTACCTGATAATCTAATCTAAGTAAAAATTTTATTACTTACCTAGAAAAGCTCTGATGTTTTGAACGGGAGCAGTTCCACCTCGACCGAATATCGCGCGAAATTTATCCTGAGCGGCCATTGTTGACATCGAGTCGGAATCAGCCGACGATTTTAGAAAGCTCGCTTCTGATTTACTGCGCTACGAGCGCATGAATGCCGACATTGAATGTTATACATGGTTGTAAAGACAGAAAAACGAGCTTTCTGTAGCACCTTTAATGTCTTTGATCGAATCAGCGGTTCGGGAGATACATGGGTTCAAAGATTACCGATGTTTAAGACACTCTTTCTATTATTAAAAAAACCAAACCCGATTTAACATAGTTTCAAAAAACTAATACTAACGCAAAGTATGGACTTTATTCTGCTATTGAACATCCACTCTGTTGTTGTTAGTGATGTAGTGCGCATCCTCTTCCACTCAGAAAACAAGTGATGAAGTCGAACAAATTGCTGGTCGACGAAAAACGCGTGCCGTTGCGCAACACTGCAGTAAAAAGATATTAAATTAATTCAACTGTCTTTAAAGCACTCATAACACTAAAAAATTAATATGACAAGAACACGCACAGAGAGAAAAAAGGTTAATCTTTTATTCGGGGAGTTTTATTATTTTTTTGACGATTTAGATGTAATGCCAAGTCGAAGAAAACCAAGGAATTTGATCATATGTAAGACGGCATTCCCACACTTTATCGGCCTCCTGCCAGTACCTACTACTTCTCAAGACTCCTCTCTCCTCCACCCCCCCACTCCCCCACCCCCTCCCAGTCCCCCGCCGCTTCCCTCACCCCTCTCACTCACCCACGCGTGCAAATTGCCCCTGCCTGATGAAAAAACAGTAGCACTGAAGCAACTCGCCCTATTGGCCCCACAATCAGTCTGTTCACACACACACACACACACACACACACACACACACACACACACACACACACACACACACACACACACACACATACACACACCCACCCACACACACACACACACATACACACACACACACACACACACACACACACACACACACACAGATGGACAGGCAAATAGGCACACACACTAATACACACACACTAATACACACATACACACACAAGCACACACACATACACGCACGCACGCACGCACACACGCACACATGCTCGCGCGCCCAGTGTCGTCGATGTCTCGTCGAGATCGTTTCAAACTGTCAGCGTGCAACTAATAGAGAGCCTTAGAAGCCTGTCACGCTGCGATAGTAGCTAGCACCTTTACAACAGTGTCATGCTTTTATAATTGCATTGTGTCGGAGTGAGCTGCGTCTGACGAATTTCTCAAGTGTCCTTCATATCGCAACTTGAGCAAGAAACAATGAATGCCCAAACTTGAGGTCTGGAGAGTAGGGATGTTACTTCGTAACACGGGCCTCTGAAGAGTCGTAGTGAAGGCGGAATCACGGTGAAAATGACTCGGGTGACGCATTTTGGGCGTGCAAGATGTTACTTCCGCTTGAGATCTCGTCACTCGCCAGTCACTGCGAAGGCAGCTCTGCTCCACAGTTGCCGTGGCAAGTCCCTTGGAGAGGCAGTGGTCAGGGACTCGCTTTTACCGTGAGTATTGTGCTTTGTTTCATTGCAATTAACTCCACTGTGATGCTGCTCTAGCAATATTATTTCTGACTCCCATGCCAATCTGTGGGAATGGATGCATGTTTGCGCTCGTGTGTGTGGATGAGCGTACTGTAGGCCTACTCGCGAATTCATGAGCATCGGTGCAAGATCATGGCTGCGTGTTGGTGTGCTATCCCTTGTCTCGAGCTTTCCTTCGATGACTTAAAAAAGTTATTACTTCTGTTTCCGTCTTTCAAATGAAATTGGCGAGGACAAACACTTTTGTGTTCTCTTGTCCTTGGGCGGGTTTCAATATGCGAAGATCTCGGTAGATCTACGCAGATCTCGCAGAATGGGCAGTTTCATTCTTTACTTGCTCGCGAGCCAATCGTAGACGAGTGTAGATTGAGCGAGGCAGCTTGAGAGGTGCCTAGCTAGTGAGATTCAAGATGGCGGACAGCATGAGTATCGTTACAATCGGAGTGACTTTTTTGGACGATTCTTCCGTGAACTTTGAGGTGGCAACTTTGGAATGGAGGAATGTGAAGCACTGTGAGTAGAAAATAACATATTTTATATTTTGAGTTATTGTGCATGTTAAGTTATGGAATGAGAAAAAGATGCAAGATAGACTTCAGAATGTGGTTGGATTATGGTGATGTCGAAGTACACGGATATTTGTGTACGCTGTGACCATGGAGACAAAAGTTCAAAATGAGGCTAGAACGAGGGAATGTTGGGTAGTTTCTTTCTTTACTAACTCTTACTGCGAAGCAAGATCTTGCGACCAAAATCGACTACCTATTTTGAAACTCGCCCCTTGTCTCTATGCCTTTATCATGTTTATGATCATACCTTTCCTTCCTTCCGTCCTTTCCCTCTCTAGCTTGGGGTTAACCGCGTCTCCCTACGAGTATAGTCAGTGGCGAAAAGCTAGGGAAATTGTCACGTGACTTGTACTTAGTCCAACCACCTCTGGTGATTTGTCGTGATCAATGGCCTTGAATAGCCTACAAAGGATAATTCGTCGTAAAAATCCATCCAACCATCCATCCTTCCATCCATCCATCCTTCCATCCATCCTTCCATCCATCCTTCCATCCATCCTTCCATCCATCCTTCCATCCATCCTTCCACCCATCCATCCGTCCATCCATCCATCCATCCATCCATCCATCCATCCATCCTTCCATCCATCCTTCCATCCATCCATCCATGCATCCATCCATCCATCCTTCCATCCATCCTTCCATCCATCCATCCATCCTTCCATCCATCCTTCCATCCATCCTTCCATTCCTTCCATTCCTTCCATTCCTTCCATTCCTTCCTTCATCAAATGAGCGTCTGTCACTTTGCTCTGAATGCGTGTTTGCATGGTCACCTGCGTACACTGTTCACGCTTCGAACTGTGCTTGCGTCCACGCGTTGTGTAAGTGCGTATGCACTGCCTGATCTTCTATTCTTGTTATCTTTCCTTTGCCAATCCAGTGGTTTTCCACCGTAGTCGTGATCATTTTCTTTGCCGAGCCCCCGGGGATTAGGGGTAAAAATAAACCCATTGCGTCTCCCTACGCGTCATTATAGGGGAATAACTGTAAGGGAAGAACACGTGACTTGCTCTTACTCGTATCTTTCCGTGATTTTAGTGGTCAGTTGCCTTACATAACCTTCAAAGGTTGACAGTCTGCAACACTTCATTCATTCATTATTACTAATTTCCTCGCCGAAATGGTCAGCAGGATTGTTGAAAGGTTTCATAGCTGCAAGTTAGGGATCGCATTCGCACACGAGGCACTGAGAAACTTCCCCCTTGGATTGGAGGAAAGAATACACCCACCGCACATATTTGTAAAAGGCAAATAACTCTAAAAACCGAGACGACTTTCTTACTCTAACCGTCTCGAGTGTTTGTGATCAACTGCCTTACATAGCCTACAAAACCATTCATTCGTTTATTCATTCGTTCGTTCGTTCATTCACTATTCTTTCATCATTAATTCATTATTCGTTCATCGTTCGTTCGTTCATTCATTCGTTCGTTTTGTTCATTCGTTTGTTCGTTTATTCATTGGGAAACTTGAAATGCAAATGTAAAGCGCAAATAATGAGACTGACACGGCACAGAAGTTGCCAAGTACGTTCCATACTTTTAAAAATCTTATGCAGTACTAAAACCATCGGAGCCATTGATCTTGAACCAAGAAACAGCATCTTGAGATTTCATGAGTATCTTTGGGAGTACAGAGGATGGTGGAGGTTTGGGATTTAGGGGGAGTAGTCTTTCCTGTTTTCTTTCTTTTCTTTCTATCTTTCCAAGCGCTTTCAGTGAGGAAAATAGAGACTCACTCTGATCAGTTCGAGTAGTTAGCGTAATATGTGACCCTCCATCACGGAATGAGTCGCTTTGTCCCCCTGGGCCATTTTTAGTTTTTTACTCTGTCTGAATGTATTTTAAATGGCAATCACAATGGTGAAAACCGTTTGAAAATCGGACAATTAGTCTCCAAGTTACAGGTATTTGAATATACCCACCCTCGGAAATGTGTTTCTGAGAAAATTTGAAATAAAAGTTTTGAAACTTCAGCACAACAGTTTCCTTAGCAACCATGCATGCATTTCTTTGAAATTTGGCACAGTCATACAACATAACATAAACAACTAACACACAAATTTTCAGATTGAAACATAAAGTAATTTATTGTCAACATTGTTTCAGAAAATACACGAAAATGTACGTTCACGGCTAAATTGTCACAATGGCTTACTGATCAAAAACCTATTCATAATAATTTTAAAATCAGTGCTAATGTGCACAGGTCCAAGAAACACAAAACAAAATGCTATGTGATATGAGATTACACTAAACTGTTTGTGTAGTAAAGTATGGGGGTGGGGGGGGGGGGTGGGGGGGGGGGGTGCACAGTGATTGTTATACTATTTATACGCCACAATGGGAACTGATGATTTTCGTTTAGCTGTCGGTCCCGACGACCGGGAGAAAGCAGCAAGCACCGATTGTAATGGGGGAAAAAGCAACAACTCAGCAAGAATTCTTCATGGATGTTCAGAGCCTGTAGTGTACATGAATACTCTTACACTTTGAATGACAATAATAGTAAGCATGTATTTTGAACACGTACTCATTACCGGTGGTAGCGTGACTGGGACCGATTCTTGCTGGGAGGCTGGAGTTAGGTTGTGGGGGAATACCGGTAAGCAAAAATCTTAGCGAGATCCCTGAATGTGGACACAATTCATTATGCCATTCAAAATGTGATGGAGTGTCACATTAAATAAATGTTAGTCTGAACTGTAGGCCTAAGCTGTAGGCAAGCGATCACTACAGAATAGACAACAACAGTAAAACACTGTTTATCAAGAATAGTATTGCTTCTGCTATCTTTCACCTCTCTTGGTAACAGCTATCACTAACGAATTTTACGAACTTGCACGATGAAATTCTAATTAAATACTAATGAAAAATAGTTCAGCATAGAGTAAGTATGAATAGTTACCTTCTGAGAACTCCTTCGTGTCCAGTCTTCTTTCCATCACCTCATCATCAGAAAACTGCAATGCAACCCTGCTTTGTTGACTCCGTAGAACCCTCAGACTTCTTGACTTTGCATCTGCAGTCAAATCCCTCCACCTTTCGCCTTTCCTCATCAGGATGTTGAGTTTCATGATACTGTTCATTGTTCACATCACATTCAGCAACCAGTGGTTGATCGTCGTTGTCACTGTCACTCTGTGCACTATCTTCACCTTCGGATCCTTCCTCACCCAAACCAACACTTACTTCATCACCACTTTCCTCGTCATCGTCGCTGAAGCCATCTTCCTCTGATGCTGGTGTTGTAAAGTAGTCTCGGATTAAACTTTCTATCTGTTCACTATCTCCGTGGTCCGTAATGTTAGAATCTCGAGCGGAATTCAAAGCTTTGGCAACAATTAAATTTTCTTCAGTCACGCTATGGGACGCCATCTTGAATAGAAGCCTCGCGCTGGTTGGCCGATTGACGTCACGTGCACGCATTTGGCCAATCACGGCGCGGAACCCCAGCCTTGGTGACGTGTTGTTTACAAAGGTGTTCCCTCAGGATTATTGTTTTCAGCCTTCTAATTGGCTTTCTATTTGAAACCAACCAATCGTATTCTTGGTAACAAAGACATTTCCACACAATCACGTGTAACACAACGGGTTCACTCAAAAAATAGAGGGGTGACAGGTAGTTAAAAAGTGTTGATTGTTGCACGATTTCTTTGCCAAAATCGGACGGGTAGTGCTTATTAAACACATTTTTTACTAACTTTGGAAGTGAATTTTACTAAAATATTTACAGAAACTTGTAGATAAAGGATTACTGAACCAGAAACAACCAAAAACTCAAAATCGACAACCCACACCCCTTGTACCTATTTCCAGTGCTAGCGCCGAATGGTTCCAGGGACAAAGCGTCTCATTCCGTGGTGGAGGGTCACAAATATGGAATAAGCAAAGGACACTGATGCACAATTTTGTAACAAGCAATTTAATTAAGGAAGGCAAATTTTCTCCCAAATATCACTGCTGCTCCAAATGGGGCTAACCTACGGCTTCCACAACAAAGTCAGGCTTTCCCGAGCACTTGAACGATTAATCAAATAAAAATATCCTCTTACAGGATAATACGACTAGACTTCAAAGTCAGACTGACGTCACGTTTCCCATCCAACCCGGGATTACGTCAACCCTCCACGCTCGTGGAGAAACCATCCCCGTTCATCTACATACAAGACAAAGTCACTCTTCTCGTTACGCTGAATCGCACCAAGGACCCAAATAGAAAGACACTGTAAAATCTTCGCACGTGTACGCACTTTGCCCGGCACAAAATATCACACAATCCTGGCGTGGTTTATGTCCGGCACCTGGTTTTTGTCGACAGACCACGAACTGTTTGGTATTTGATACGGATCTAACCCATCAACGTCAATAATCTTCTCGTAGTACCGCTTTTTTGCTTCTGCTGGTAAACGTTCAACATACGACGAAGCCATTGCTAGGCCCAACAATAGGAAAAGATAACTCTGTTTGACTCGATGTCGACGGAGCTCGATCGATTTTAAAATTTGTAATGAGCGATTTCAGCGAACATTCATTTGACAAAAAAATAGTATTGATAAATTGATACTGTTTTCTTGCAACAGTTTCTTTTACTATGCCTCAAGATTCCTAAACTTCATCGTTTTCCATTCGAATCGAACAAGAAAAATGGCGACCAGCGTTATCCAAAGAACCTCGCGACTGCTGACGTCACGTCCGAAGATGCCGAAAGCTCCCGTAGTCAGGGTCCCTATATATGTGCGTTTGGGAGTTAAAAATCAGCTTGCCGGACAGCTAGGACCATTCAGTACGGCTGTCCATCCTGGCTCGTTCAGATCGAGACCAGGCACAGACGAAGTGAGGGGAGACAGGGGCACGGGACGAGCAAGATCGAGTGACGAGTGAGGGAGAGGGAAGGGGTAGAGAGGAGTTGGTGTTGCGTGCCGCTGTGTGTGTGTCTGTGTGTGTGTGTGTTTGTGTGTGTGTGTGTGTGTGTGTGAGTGTGTGTATGTGTGTGTGTGTGTGTGTGTGTGTGTGTGTGTGTGTGTGTGTGTGTGTGTGTGTGAGTGTGTGTGTGTGTGTGAGAGTGTGTGTGAGAGTGTGTGTGTGTGTGTGTGTGTGTGTGTGTGTGTGTGTGTGTGTGTGAGAGAGTGTGTGTGTGTGTGTGTGTGTGTGTGTGTGTGTGTGTGTGTGTGTGTCTGTCTGTGTGTGTGTGTGTGTGTGTGTGTGTGTGTGTGTGTGTGTGTGAGTGTGTGTGTGTGTGAGTGTGAGTATGTGTGAGTGAGAGTGTGTACGTGTGTGTGAGTGTGTGTACGTGATATGTGTGTGTGCATGCGTGTGTGCATATGCGTGCGTGCGCGCGCGCGTGTGTGTGTGCGTGTGTTGCTTGCCTTGGCGGCTGAAGACATGGTGCCTGCAGGTCGTCCTCATCCCACAACTCCTCTGCAGATCTACGAGGTGGCGGTAACCAGAGTCGAGGCCATGTGTGTGTGTGTGTGTGTGTGTGTGTGTGTGTGTGTGTGTGTGTGTGTGTGTGTGTGTGTGTGTGTGAACCCATGAAAAGGGCTACGGGAGCCTGACCATGTTACCACGCATGCGCATTGCTTCTTTAGGGCGGTTTAAATCATCGCTCTAATTGGAGCTGTCGGGAGTGTAATCTCCTGCCGAAATGAAAAGGCGTTTTCCGCGCTCTTGATGGTCCAGGAGGCCTCGTCCCAGCCTGGCCGTGTGTAGTGCAGGCCCTCGTCCCAGCCTGGCCGTGTGTAGTGCAGGCCCTCGTCCCAGCCTGGCCGTGTGTAGTGCAGGCCCTCATCCCAGCCTGGCCGTGTGCCGGTGCGGGCCCTCGTCCCAGCCTGGCCGTGTGCTGGTGCGGGCCCTCATCCCAGCCTGGCCGTGTGTAGTGCAGGCCCTCGTCCCAGCCTGGCCGTGTGTAGTGCAGGCCCTCGTCCCAGCCTGGCCGTGTGTAGTGCAGGCCCTCGTCCCAGCCTGGCCGTGTGCTGGTGCGGGCCGTCGTCCCAGCCTGGCCGTGTGCTGGTGCGGGCCCTCGTCCCAGCCTGGCCGTGTGCTGGTGCGGGCCCTCGTCCCAGCCTGGCCGTGTGCTGGTGCGGGCCCTCGTCCCAGCCTGGCCGTGTGTAGTGCAGGCCCTCGTCCCAGCCTGGCCATGTGCCGGTGCGGGCCCTCGTCCCAGCCTGGCCGTGTGTAGTGCAGGCCCTCGTCCCAGCCTGGCCATGTGTAGTGCAGGCCCTCATCCCAGCCTGGCCGTGTGTAGTGCAGGCCCTCGTCCCAGCCTGGCCGTGTGTAGTGCAGGCCCTCGTCCCAGCCTGGCCGTGTGTAGTGCAGGCCCTCGTCCCAGCCTGGCCGTGTGCTGGTGCGGGCCAGGCCCAAAACTGTGGGAAGCAATTATTGGCTGGCGCTGCGCCTGCTCGCTCAATGCAGAGGTTCCCATGGTCTCGATCCTAGCGTTTTAATCAAATCATTCCTTTCCGGAAGGCCTTGCGCTCTATGCTGAGTGGCCGAATGGGATGTGGGTCCACTAGTTATGGAGAGAAATGGTCTGCTAGTCCTGAGGCCAAGCAGCTCTATCGTTCAAAAGCTTCGGATAGTTGTTTAGACAAAAAAATATTTGTTCTCATGGGTTAAGGGAATATTCTTTGTTGATATTTTGTACACTATAACTTTCAAATGAATCTAAACAACGTATGATAATTAAAAGAAGTTGGAAAAAAAACTATGAAAAACGCCTATTTGACGTCCCTTGCATGCGAGTTTCTAGCCTAAACAATGGCGCTTGACAAGTGCATTTCGCAATGTTGCGAAGACATTAATTCTCTAGATTTAGCGAGTTTCACAGAGATTAAGTGGAATACCACCATATGGTCAAGCAAGCAGTGGAGTAGTTTAGACGGCGAAGAACGTGTGATAGCTGAGAAACTTGCTTTACAATCAACGCCTGAATGTGAAACGTTCGTTTCACAAACAAACGAAGAATCGAACAGGCGCAGCGTCGCTTTGAGAAAGGCAAAGCTGCGGGAGCTGTTTCACCGAGGAAAAAAAATGAGACCACAAAGACAGAACAGCCGAGAATCGACTACCAGGAGCGAGCTTATTCTGCCTCCTGTCTGTATTGTGTGCAGAAAGACAAAATCTAAAAAATGCAAATCGACATATACTTGAGCTCCAGAAAAACTAGTACAAGTAAGTTGAACGTTAAACTTTCGTTACATTTTAGTAAAAACTAGTTGATTGATTGCCTGATTGATCATTTGAGGTCTATTTACACCATAATCATGTGAGGAAAATAGTGTTGCTTGTTGCACGAAACCAAGTTAAAGGGGCAGTCTAGGGAAAATAAATAATGTCCAAAGAAAGTCAGTAGGTAGGAGGTATATGACCAAAAAAATTGAACATGATCTTAGGCTCAAACAATCCCCAGAATACAGATTTAAGGTACAAACATGAACAAAGTGGTAAATACGCATGTTTTAGTGCGATAATGAGTGCGCAAATGTTGTATTTTTTTTTAAACTAGATTTTGGGCGATAATCTTAGAATGGCGTCTTACCAAAGTGGATGCTAGTAACGATCTTTTTGGAAACAAAATTAACCATGATCTTAACATTAGTTTAACCTGAAATTTGGCAAACAAATAGAGAAATGGATAATCTATACAGCAAACTATATTTTATTAGCAGCTGCCACCGCAACTCTCTGCCATGCACACAACTGTGTGCATGTGTTGGGTGTGTGAACAAACAGTTGGTGTTGGTGGAGGAAGACATGGACAACACAAGTGACACTGACAGTAGTGGTTCTGACACTGAAATGTATTTTGAAGGAGACATTGATTCCATTGATTCAAACTGGGAATGATTTCAACAGTATTGTGTTTGTGTGGAGATTGTGCAACCAAGAGATGTGCAGAAGGATTAGGTGGTGGTGTGTGCACATTGCTACGCATGTTGACTATCAAGGGAGGCAACTCAAATGATTTGAGTAAAACAAGTTTTTTATTCGTAATTAATTGCTTACTAAACCTAAATCACTAACATACTCCAATACATGAATTATTGTAATATTTGAACATGCCTACTTACTATAGTCGGGGAAAATAAAAAGTTAAAACACAAAATATTTTTCTTTTTACCTGTTTGCGTGAAAAACGAATTTCAAAAACAGAAAAATCTCATTATTTAGATTCTACCCAAAGTTATAGTATCTCAAAATGTCATGTACTAGGTGTCTTCTTTCAAAATATGTCAAAACATTTTGGTCTAAACTTGTAGCCGACACTTCCTTTTTCTAGGGCTGATAGAGCTGCTTGGCCTCAGGACTATGCTGTGTGAGCGCGACTTCCACGGACGGGCCGCTTGCTGCAGACGACGTGGAGTGAGGGGGAACAAAGTCTCCCGGAATATTTCAAACGACGACGATGCTGCACTGTTCGTCACGTCTGTCGCGACTGGTACTCAGACAGACGAGGATGCTGCACTGTTCGTCACGTCTGTCGCGACTGGTTCTCAGACAGACAAGGATGCTGCACTGTTCGTCACGTCTGTCGCGACTGTACTCAGACAGACGAGGATGCTGCACTGTTCGTCACGTCTGTCGCGACTGGTACTCAGACAGACGAGGATGCTGCACTGTTCGTCACGTCTGTCGCGACTGGTACTCAGACAGACGAGGATGCTGCACTGTTCGTCACGTCTGTCGCGACTGTACTCAGACAGACGAGGATGCTGCACTGTTCGTCACGTCTGTCGCGACTGGTACTCAGACAGACGAGGATGCTGCACTGTTCGTCACGTCTGTCGCGACTGGTACTCAGACAGGCGAGGATGCTCGTGCTTGGTGCGGTGTCACAAAGCGTCTTTAAAATATTGGTTGTATTCGTCATGAAGTGGGGAAAGTGACACAAACAAACACACACACACACACACACACACACACACACACACACACACACACACACACACACACACACACACACACACACACACACACACAAATGAAAACCATATTTTTTTATGAGAGAAACTTCTCAGTAAATGGCTCCTTTAGGATTTTTTTTTCTTTCTACATGCTGACTGCTTGGCAAGCCACCTTCTCCTCCAGAAGCCAGGCACAGGCAGGGCTGGATACGGCCCACAGCGCCCTGCAGTAGTGTAGTACAGGCGCCGTGAGGAAGAGCGAGATGACAGTTACGTGCTGACCACTGCTGATAGGCCCACTACACAGAGCACATCACAGGAGACGGCGGGGTGTGGTGCTGACAGACTCACTACACAGAGCTTCATAGAACAGGGCGGGGCGTGGTGCTGACAGCCCCACTACACAGAGCTTCACATGAGGGGGCGGGGTGTGGTGCTGACAGCCAGGACCGACGGTCCGCCAGAGAATCCGTGTGTCAGCCTGAAGACCTACAGAGCTGTGTATGTATCTTCTGATGTCTGAAGGCCTTCATGGCTGTGTATGAATCTTCTGATGTCTGAAGACCTACATGGCCGTGTATGTATCTTCTGATGTCTGAAGGCCTACATGGCCGTGTATGTATCTTCTGAGGCCTGAAGACCTACAGAGGTTTGAATGTATCTTCTGATGTCTGAGGACCTACAGAGCTGTGTATGTATCTTCTGATTTCTGAAGGCCTTCATGGCTGTGTATGTATCTTCTGATGTCTGAAGACCTACATGGCTTCGTATGTATCTTCTGATGTCTGAAGACCTACAGAGGTTTGTATGTATATTCGGATGTCTGAAGACCTACATGGCTGCATATGTATCTTCTGATGTCTGAAGATTTACATGGCTGCATATGTATCTTCTGATGTCTGAAGATGTACAGGGCTGTGTATGTATCTTCTGATGTCTGAAGACCTACATGGCTGCATATGTATCTTATGATGTCTGAAGACCACAGAGCTGTGTATGTATCTTCTGATGTCTGAAGATCTACAGAGGTTTGTATGTATCTTCTGATGTCTGAAGACGTACATGGCTTCGAATGTTTCTTCTGATGTCTGAAGACCTACATGGCTGCATATGTATCTTCTGATGTCTGAAGACCTATATGGCTGCATATGTATCTTCTGATGTCTGAAGACCTACATGGCTGCATATGTATCTTCTGATGTCTGAAGATCTACAAGGCTGTGCATGTATCTTCTGATGTCTGAAGACCTACATGGCTGCATATGTATCTTCCGATGTATGAAGACCTACAGAGCTGTGTATGTATCTTCTGATGTTTGAAGACCTACAGAGCTGTATATGTTTCCTCTGCTGTCTGAAGATCTACAGAGCTGTGTATGTATCGTCTGATGTCTGAAGACCTACAGAGCTGTGTATGTATCTTCTGGTGTCTGAAGACCTACGGAGCTTTGTATATATCTTCTGATGTCTGAAGACCTACAGGGCTGTGTATGTATCGTCTGATGTATGAAGACCTACAGAGCTGTGTATGTATCTTCTGATGTATGAAGACCTACAGAGCTGTGTATGTATCTTCTGATGCCTGAAGGCCTACAGAGCTGTGTATGTATCTTCTGATGTTTGAAGGCCTACAGAGCTGTGTATGTATCTTCTGATGTTTGAAGGCCTACAGAGCTGTGTATGTATCTTCTGATGTTTGAAGGCCTACAGAGCTGTGTATGTATCTTCTGATGTTTGAAGGCCTACAGAGCTGTGTATGTATCTTCTGATGTTTGAAGGCCTACAGAGCTGTGTATGTATCTTCTGATGTTTGAAGGCCTACAGAGCTGTGTATGTATCTTCTGATGTTTGAAGGCCTACAGAGCTGTGTATGTATCTTCTGATGTTTGAAGGCCTACAGAGCTGTGTATGTATCTTCTGATGTCTGAAGACCTGAGGCCAGGGCCACAGCTTCCAGGGAAAGCTGCCGTCAGGGAGGTGGCACGAGACGCATGCGCAAAGCAGACCCAAGGCTCCTCGAAGACGATGGAGCGAGATCTGGCTACCCTGGATGTTTCTTGAATGCGCCATGAGACGGAGGAAAGCAAACTCTCCCTGCACGCAACAGTGGTGAATAAAACATGGAGGACAGACTGGTCCACTACTGCTGTGAGGGCAACAGTGGTGAATAAAACATGGAGGACAGACTGGTCCACTACTGCTGTGAGGGCAACAGTGGTGAATAAAACATGGAGGACAGACTGCGTCCACTACTGCTGTGAGGGCAACAGTGGTGAATAAAACATGGAGGACAGACTGGTCCACTACTGCCGTGAGGGAACCAGTGGTGAATAAAACATGGAGGACAGACTGCGTCCACTACTGCTGTGAGGGCAACAGTGGTGAATAAAACATGGAGGAAAAACTGCGTCCACTACTGCTGTGAGGGCAACAGTGGTGAATAAAACATGGAGGACAGACTGGTCCACTACTGCTGTGAGGGCGCGCACTCTCGCTTCCTCCTTTGCAGTGCCTGGTCCGAGAGCGCGATCTAGAAATCGATGGAAAAGTATTCCGGAGATAAAACATTTCTCTCGAAAGCCTCTGCCATATGGAGATGTGACAGATAAAAGATGGGCAACAGTCTCCATGCGAAAAAGCGCCTTTGCGTTCTCTGTAGCGGCTTACTTCCAGGCAACGTCTGCAGCCATGCAGGGCAGGAGGACGCAAAGGCAACGTCTGCAGCCATGCAGGGCAGGAGGACGCACAGGCAACGTCTGCAGCCATGCAGGGCAGGGGACACAAAGGCAACGTCTGCAGCCATGCAGGGCAGGAGGACGCACAGGCAACGTCTGCAGCCATGTAGAGCAGGAGGACACAAAGGCAACGTCTGCAGCCATGTACAGCAGGAGGACGCACAGGCAACGTCTGCAGCCATGTAGGGCAGGAGGACGCACAGGCAACGTCTGCAGCCATGCAGAGCAGGAGGACGCACAGGCAACGTCTGCAGCCATGCAGGGCAGGAGGACGCACAGGCAACGTCTGCAGCCATGCAGGGCAGGAGGACGCAAATGCAACGTCTGCAGCCATGTAGGGCAGGAGGACGCAAAGGCAACGTCTGCAGCCATGAAGGGCAGGGGACGCAAAGGCAACGTCTGCAGCCATGTAGGGCAGGGGACGCAAAGGCAACGTCTGCAGCCATGTAGAGCAGGGGACGCAAAGGCAACGTCCGCAGCCATGTAGGGCAGGGGACGCAAAGGCAACGTCTGCAGCCATGCAGGGCAGGGGACACAAAAGCAACGTCTGCAGCCATGCAGGGCAAGAGGACGCACAGGCAACGTCTGCAGCCATGTAGAGCAGGAGGACGCACAGGCAACGTCTGCAGCCATGCAGAGCAGGGGACACAAAGGCAACGTCTGCAGCCATGTAGAGCAGGGGACACAAAGGCAACGTCTGCAGCCATGCAGAGCAGGGGACACAAAGGCAACGTCTGCAGCCATGTAGAGCAGGGGACACAAAGGCAACGTCTGCAGCCATGTAGAGCAGGAGGACGCACAGGCAACGTCTGCAGCCATGTAGAGCAGGGGACACAAAGGCAACGTCTGCAGCCATGTAGAGCAGGAGGACGCACAGGCAACGTCTGCAGCCATGTAGAGCAGGGGACACAAAGGCAACGTCTGCAGCCATGTAGAGCAGGGGACACAAAGGCAACGTCTGCAGCCATGTAGAGCAGGGGACACAAAGGCAACGTCTGCAGCCATGTAGAGCAGGGGACACAAAGGCAACGTCTGCAGCCATGTACAGCAGGAGGACGCACAGGCAACGTCTGCAGCCATGCAGGGCAGGAGGACGCACAGGCAACGTCTGCAGCCATGCAGGGCAGGAGGACGCACAGGCAACGTCTGCAGCCATGCAGAGCAGGAGGACGCACAGGCAACGTCTGCAGCCATGCAGGGCAGGAGGACGCACAGGCAACGTCTGCAGCCATGCAGGGCAGGAGGACGCACAGGCAACGTCTGCAGCCATGCAGGGCAGGAGGACACAAAGGCAACGTCTGCAGCCATGTAGAGCAGGAGGACACAAAGGCAACGTCTGCAGCCATGTAGAGCAGGAGGACACAAAGGCAACGTCTGCAGCCATGCAGAGCAGGAGGACACAAAGGCAACGTCTGCAGCCATGCAGAGCAGGAGGACACAAAGGCAACGTCTGCAGCCATGTAGAGCAGGGGACACAAAGGCAACGTCTGCAGCCATGTAGAGCAGGAGGACACAAAGGCAACGTCTGCAGCCATGTAGAGCAGGAGGACACAAAGGCAACGTCTGCAGCCATGTAGAGCAGGAGGACGCACAGGCAACGTCTGCAGCCATGCAGAGCAGGAGGACACAAAGGCAACGTCTGCAGCCATGTAGAGCAGGAGGACACAAAGGCAACGTCTGCAGCCATGCAGAGGAGGAGGACACACAGGCAACGTCTGCAGCCATGCAGGGCAGGAGGACACAAAGGCAACGTCTGCAGCCATGCAGAGCAGGAGGACACAAAGGCAACGTCTGCAGCCATGCAGGGCAGGAGGACACAAAGGCAACGTCTGCAGCCATGCAGAGCAGGAGGAAGCAAAGGCAACGTCTGCAGCCATGTAGAGCAGGAGGACACAAAGGCAACGTCTGCAGCCATGCAGAGCAGGAGGACACACAGGCAACGTCTGCAGCCATGCAGGGCAGGAGGACACAAAGGCAACGTCTGCAGCCATGCAGAGCAGGAGGACACAAAGGCAACGTCTGCAGCCATGCAGAGCAGGAGGACACAAAGGCAACGTCTGCAGCCATGTAGAGCAGGAGGACACAAAGGCAACGTCTGCAGCCATGCAGAGCAGGAGGACACAAAGGCAACGTCTGCAGCCATGTAGAGCAGGAGGACACAAAGGCAACGTCTGCAGCCATGTAGAGCAGGGGACACAAAGGCAACGTCTGCAGCCATGTAGAGCAGGAGGAAGCAAAGGCAACGTCTGCAGCCATGTAGAGCAGGAGGACACAAAGGCAACGTCTGCAGCCATGCAGAGCAGGAGGACACAAAGGCAACGTCTGCAGCCATGTACAGCAGGAGGACACAAAGGCAACGTCTGCAGCCATGTAGAGCAGGAGGACACAAAGGCAACGGCTGCAGCCATGCAGAGCAGGAGGACACAAAGGCAACGTCTGCAGCCATGTAGAGCAGGGGACACAAAGGCAACCTCTGCAGCCATGCAGAGCAGGGGACACAAAGGCAACGTCTGCAGCCATGTACAGCAGGAGGACACAAAGGCAACGTCTGCAGCCATGTAGAGCAGGAGGACGCACAGGCAACGTCTGCAGCCATGTAGAGCAGGAGGACACAAAGGCAACGTCTGCAGCCATGTAGAGCAGGAGGACACAAAGGCAACGTCTGCAGCCATGTAGAGCAGGAGGACACAAAGGCAACGTCTGCAGCCATGTAGAGCAGGAGGACACAAAGGCAACGTCTGCAGCCATGCAGAGCAGGAGGACACAAAGGCAACGTCTGCAGCCATGTAGAGCAGGAGGACACAAAGGCAACGTCTGCAGCCATGTAGAGCAGGAGGACACAAAGGCAACGTCTGCAGCCATGTAGAGCAGGAGGACACAAAGGCAACGTCTGCAGCCATGTAGAGCAGGAGGACACAAAGGCAACGTCTGCAGCCATGTAGAGCAGGAGGACACAAAGGCAACGTCTGCAGCCATGTAGAGCAGGAGGACACAAAGGCAACGTCTGCAGCCATGCAGAGCAGGAGGACACAAAGGCAACGTCTGCAGCCATGTAGAGCAGGAGGACACAAAGGCAACGTCTGCAGCCATGTAGAGCAGGAGGACACAAAGGCAACGTCTGCAGCCATGCAGAGCAGGAGGACACAAAGGCAACGTCTGCAGCCATGTAGAGCAGGAGGACACAAAGGCAACGTCTGCAGCCATGTAGAGCAGGAGGACACAAAGGCAACGTCTGCAGCCATGCAGAGCAGGAGGACACAAAGGCAACGTCTGCAGCCATGTAGAGCAGGAGGACACAAAGGCAACGTCTGCAGCCATGCAGAGCAGGAGGACACAAAGGCAACGTCTGCAGCCATGCAGAGCAGGAGGACACAAAGGCAACGTCTGCAGCCATGTAGAGCAGGAGGACACAAAGGCAACGTCTGCAGCCATGCAGAGCAGGAGGACACAAAGGCAACGTCTGCAGCCATGTAGAGCAGGAGGACACAAAGGC
>JAWQFJ010017031.1:2500-12500 GCA_034096865.1 Theodoxus fluviatilis | reverse complement strand
TTCCCACAGGCGATGCAGCCCTCGCCTCAGCGTGAATAACACGGCATGCCACGCCCCTTCCTGCATTGTGTTGCGGCTCCTCACACTGGGCTCTCCTCATGAGATGGCCCGACTCTCTCCTGTCCCGAGGGCAACGTGAATGCCATGAGCAGGAACGAATGCTTCTTCTCCGACCAAGTTACGGCATCGGGACCAAGTCTGGAGTCCAGCAGTCGTGCTGGCGTGTCGTCTTTCTGACCGTGTGCGCCCCGCTCCACTTCTCTCGCCTGTAGCAGTGACGTCTTCCGTCCTGCCTGAAACCTGTGTTGGACGACTTGAACCCGTCCTAAGGAACGGCACTGCTCACCCTTTCTGCAGGCTGCTGGTCTAGCTGGCTTTGCTGCTAGGCTCTTCTGTTGCCTCGGCGCTTGTCATTTCAGTGGTCTACTTCCAGTTTAGTGGCCGGCTTCCAATTCAAAGTCCTGCTTCTGTTCATAGGCATGCTTCTATTACAAAGGTTTGCTTCCATTTTCAAGGCTTGCTTACTTTTTCAAAGGCTTGCTTTCATTTTCAAGTCCTGCTTCCATTTCAAAGTCCTGATTCCATTTGAAAGTGTCGCTTCCATTTTAAAACCTTACTCTAATTTTAAATGATTCCTTCTATTTCAAAGGTATGCCTCCATGTTGAAGACCTGCTTTCATTTCAAAGGCCCCCTTCAATTTCAAACGCTTGCTTACAACATTTTGAAGGGTGGTTTTATTTCAAAGGCCTCCTTCCAGTTTAAAAGCCTGTTAAAGTTGTAAAGGCTGTTTCCATTGTAAGAATACTTCCATTGTAAAGGCTGTTCCCATGATAAAGGCTGTTTCCATTGTAAATGATGTTTCCTTTGTTAAGGTTGCTTGCATTGTGAAGGCTGCTTCTATTGTACAGGTTACTTCCATTGTAAAGGTTGTTTCCATTGTAAATGATGCTTCTTTTGTAAAGGATGTTTCCATTGTAAAGGTTGTTTCCATTGTAAAGGCTGCTTCTTTTGTAAAGGCTACTTCTATTGTAAAGGCTGCTTCTATTTTGAATGTTGTTTCCATTGTAAAGGATGTTTCCGTCGTTAAGGTTGCTTGCATTATAAAGGATGCTTCCATTGTAAAGGATGTTGTCACTGTAAAGGTTGTTTCCATTGTAACGGCAGCTCGACTCATCTGTAAGTCAAAAAAGTCAGATCATCTCACTCCTCTCTTCCGCTTTCTCCACTGGTTGTCCATTAGTGCTAGAGTCCAATACAAGATTGTCTGTCTTTGCTACCATTACTTCGCTGAATTCCTTCCTCAATATATCTCTAAACCCATGCGCACCTACACACCCGCTAGACAGCTATGCTCTTCCGCAGACACAAGAATCCTCAGGTTCCCGGAGGACCCTCCAGTTAAAACAAAATTTGGTGAACACTTTCTTTTATCAGGCTCCCTCTATCTGGAATAACCTCCCCGCCTCTGTTCGCCACTCTACTTCCCCCTCGACCTTTCGCTATGCGCTCAAAATTCACCTCTTCTTGAAATCTTTCCCTGATCTTGTCTAAGTTTCTTCATCTTCCTCCCCTCACTGTTCTCTTTGTACTAGCTTGCCTAAGCCCCATACTCCCCTCCTGTCCCTCCTTCTCCTCTCCCCAGTTTCATAGTTTAGCGGTGACGCTGTACATCAGTTTGTCGAATGTCTGAAGTGAATATCTGACTCTTATGTTATTAAGTTTATTAATTGTGTTTGAGGTAATTTGACCGTTATTGTATATTGCAATGGTTGTGTATGTCTGCGCCTTCAGCATGTCTTAACTCATTGGTAAGGTGCTATATAAATTCACACATTATTATTATTACTATTATTATTAACGGCTGCTTCTGTTGTAAAGGCTATTTCAATTGTAAATACTGCTTCTATTTTGAATGGTGTTTCCATTGTAAAGGCTGTTTCCGTTGTTAAGGTTGCTTCCATTGTAAAGGCTGTTACCATTGTAAAGGTTGTTTTCATTGTGAAGGCTATTTCCATTGTAAAGAATGTTACCATTGTAAAAGATGTTTCCTTTGTAAAATCTGTTTCTATTGTAAAGGTTGCTTTCATTGTAAAGGTTGTTGCCATCGTAAAGGCTGTTTCCATTCTAAAGGCTATTTCCATTGTAAAGGATGTTACCATTGTAAAGATTTCTTCCAATGTATAGGCTGTTTCCATTAAAAAGAGTGTTTCCATTGAAAAGGTTGTTTCCATTGTAAAGGATATTTCCATCGTTAAGGATGTTTCCATTGTAAAGGTTGCTTCCATTTTAAAGGCTGTTTCTATCGTAAAGGTTCTTACTATTTTAAAGATTGCTTCCATTGTAAAGGCTGTTTCCATTGAAAAGACTGTTTTGATTGCAAAGGCTGTTTCCATCGTAAAGGCTGTTTCCATTTTAAAGATTGCTTTCATTGTAAAGGCCGTTTCCATTGTAAAAGCTGTTTCCATTGAAAAGGTTTTTTTCATTGGAAATATTTTTCTATTGTAAAGGCTGTTTCCATCGTAAAAAATGTTTCAATGGTAAAAGCTGTTTCCATGTTAAAAAAATCCCTCTGATGTAAAAGCTTTTCCCCTCCGCCATGAGGACCAACCATTGACCTTTGCTCACGGCCTCTCCACCGTGGCCGGCGGCTGACGACTGAAGGACGATAGGCAGGAAGGGGCTGACGACTGAAGGTTGATGAGGCAGTCAGACGCCAGGGAGAGGCGGACGACTGACGGACGATGAGGCAGGGAGAGGCTGACAACTGAAGGACGATGAGGCAGTCAGATGCCAGGGAGAGGCTGACGACTGAAGGACGATAGGCAGTCAGATGCCAGGGAGAGGCTGACGACTGAAGGACGATGAGGCAGTCAGATGCCAGGGAGAGGCTGACGACTGAAGGACGATGAGGCAGGGAGGGGCTGACGACTGAAGGTTGATGATGCAGTCAGACGCCAGGGAGGGGCTGACGACTGAATGACGATGAGGCAGGGAGAGGCTGACGACTGAAGGACGATGAGGCAGTCAGACGCCAGGGAGAGGCTGACGACTGAAGGACGATGAGGCAGGGAGAGGCTGACGACTGAAGGACGATGAGGCAGGGAGAGGCTGACGACTGAAGGACGATGAGGCAGTCAGATGCCAGGGAGAGGCTGACGACTGAAGGACGATGAGGCAGGGAGAGGCTGACGACTGAAGGACGATGAGGCAGTCAGATGCCAGGGAGAGGCTGACGACTGAAGGACGATGAGGCAGGGAGAGGCTGACGACTGAAGGACGATGAGGCAGGGAGAGGCTGACGACTGAAGGACGATGAGGCAGTCAGGCGCCAGGGAGAGGCTGACGACTGAAGGACGATGAGGCAGGGAGAGGCTGACGACTGAAGGACAATGAGGCAGTCAGATGCCAGAGAGAGACTGACGACTGAAGGACGATGAGGCAGTCAGATGCCAGAGAGAGGCTGACGACTGAAGGACGATGATGCAGTCAGATGCCAGGGAGAGGCTGACGACTGAAGGACAATGAGGCAGTCAGATGCCAGAGAGAGACTGACGACTGAAGGACGATGAGGCAGTCAGATGCCAGAGAGAGGCTGACGACTGAAGGACGATGATGCAGTCAGATGCCAGGGAGAGGCTGACGACTGAAGGACGATGATGCAGTCAGATGCCAGGGAGAGGCTGACGACTGAAGGACGATGAGGCAGGGAGAGGCTGACGACTGAAGGACGATGAGGCAGGGAGGGGCTGACGACTGAAGGACGATGAGGCAGGGAGGGGCTGACGACTGAAGGACGATGAGGCAGTCAGATGCCAGGGAGAGGCTGACGACTGAAGGACGATGAGGCAGGGAGAGGCTGACGACTGAAGGACGATGAGGCAGGGAGAGGCTGACGACTGAAGGACGATGAGGCAGGGAGAGGCTGACGACTGAAGGACGATGAGGCAGTCTGACGCCAGAGAGAGGCTGACGACTGAAGGACGATGAGGCAGGGAGAGGGGAGAGGCTGACGACTGAAGGACGATGAGGCAGGAAGGGGCTGACGACTGAAGGACGATGAGGCAGGGAGAGGCTGACGACTGAAGGACGATGAGGCAGGGAGAGGCTGACGACTGAAGGACGATGAGGCAGGGAGAGACTGACAACTGAAGGACGATGAGGCAGTCAGATGCCAGGGAGAGACTGACGACTGAAGGACGATGAGGCAGTGTGGCGCCAGGGAGAGGCTGACTACTGAAGGACGATGAGGCAGTGTGGCGCCAGGAGAGGCTGACTACTGAAGGACGATGAGGCAGGGAGAGGCTAACGACTGAAGGACGATGAGGCAGTCAGATGCCAGGGAGAGGCTGACGACTGAAGGACGATGAGGCAGGGAGAGGATGACGACTGAAGGACGATGAGGCAGTCTGGCGCCAGGGAGAGGCTGACGACTGAAGGACGATGAGGCAGGGAGAGACAGACGACTGAAGGACGATGAGGCAGGGAGAGACTGACGACTGAAGGACGATGATGCAGTCAGACGCCAGGGAGATGCTGATGACTGAATGACGATGAGGCAGGGAGAGGCTGACGACTGAAGGACGATGAGGCAGGGAAAGACTTACGACTGAAGGACGATGAGGCAGAAGAGACTGACGACTAAAGGACGAGGAGGCAGGAAGAGACTGACGACTGAAGGAGGATGAGCCAGTCAGATGCCAGGGAGAGGCTGACGACTGAACGACGATGAGGCAGTCAGATGCCAGGGAGAGGCTGACGACTGAAGGACGATGAGCCAGCGAGAGGCTGACGACTGAAGGACGATGAGGCAGTCAGATGCCAGGGAGAGGCTGACGACTGAACGACGATGAGGCAGTCAGATGCCAAGGAGAGGCTGACGACTGAAGGACGATGAGGCAGGGAGAGGCTGACGACTGAACGACGATGAGGCAGTCAGATGCCAAGGAGAGGCTGACGACTGAAGGACGATGAGGCAGTCAGATGCCAGGGAGAGGCTGACGACTGAACGACGATGAGGCAGTCAGATGCCAAGGAGATGCTGACGACTGAAGGACCGTGAGGCAGGGAGGGGCTGACGACTGAAGGTTGATGACGCAGTCAGACGCCAGGGAGGGGCTGACGACTGAATGACGATGAGGCAGGGAGAGGCTGACGACTGAAGGACGATGAGGCAGTCTGGCGCCAGGGAGAGGCTGACGACTGAAGGACGATGAGGCAGGGAGAGGCTGACGACTGAAGGACGATGAGGCAGGGAGAGGCTGACGACTGAAGGACGATGAGGCAGTCAGATGCCAGGGAGAGGCTGACGACTGAAGGACGATGAGGCAGGGAGAGGCTGACGACTGAAGGACGATGAGGCAGTCAGATGCCAGGGAGAGGCTGACGACTGAAGGACGATGAGGCAGGGAGAGGCTGACGACTGAAGGACGATGAGGCAGGGAGAGGCTGACGACTGAAGGACGATGAGGCAGTCAGGCGCCAGGGAGAGGCTGACGACTGAAGGACGATGAGGCAGGGAGAGGCTGACGACTGAAGGACAATGAGGCAGTCAGATGCCAGAGAGAGACTGACGACTGAAGGACGATGAGGCAGTCAGATGCCAGAGAGAGGCTGACGACTGAAGGACGATGATGCAGTCAGATGCCAGGGAGAGGCTGACGACTGAAGGACAATGAGGCAGTCAGATGCCAGAGAGAGACTGACGACTGAAGGACGATGAGGCAGTCAGATGCCAGAGAGAGGCTGACGACTGAAGGACGATGATGCAGTCAGATGCCAGGGAGAGGCTGACGACTGAAGGACAATGATGCAGTCAGATGCCAGGGAGAGGCTGACGACTGAAGGACGATGAGGCAGGGAGCGGCTGACGACTGAAGGACGATGAGGCAGGGAGGGGCTGACGACTGAAGGACGATGAGGCAGGGAGGGGCTGACGACTGAAGGACGATGAGGCAGTCAGATGCCAGGGAGAGGCTGACGACTGAAGGACGATGAGGCAGGGAGAGGCTGACGACTGAAGGACGATGAGGCAGGGAGAGGCTGACGACTGAAGGACGATGAGGCAGGGAGAGGCTGACGACTGAAGGACGATGAGGCAGGAAGGGGCTGACGACTGAAGGACCATGAGACAGTCTGATGCCAGAGAGAGGCTGACGACTGAAGGACGATGATGCAGTCAGACGCCAGGGAGGGGCTGACGACTAAAGGACGATGATGCAGTCAGACGCCAGGGAGGGGCTGACGACTGATGGACGATGATGCAGTCAGATGCCAGGGAGAGACTGACGACTGAAGGACGATGAGACAGGGAGAGGCTGACGACTGAAGGACGATGAGGCAGGGAGAGGCTGACGACTGAAGGACGATGAGGCAGTCAGATGCCAGGGAGAGGCTGACGACTAAAGGACGATGAGGCAGGGAGAGGCTGACGACTGAAGGACGATGATGCAGTCAGATGCCAGGGAGGGGCTGACGACTGAAGGACGATGAGGCAGGGAGAGACTGACGACTGAAGGACGATGAGGCAGAGAGAGGCTGACGACTGAAGGACAATGAGGCAGGGAGAGGCTGACGACTGAAGGACGATGAGGCAGTCAGATGCCAGGGAGAGGCTGACGACTGAAGGACGATGAGGCAGGGAGAGACTGACGACTGAATGACGATGAGGCAGGGAGAGGCTGACGACTGAAGGACGATGAGGCAGTCTGGCGCCAGGGAGAGGCTGACGACTGAAGGACGATGAGGCAGGGAGAGGCTGACGACTGAAGGACGATGATGCAGTCAGACGCCAGGGAGATGCTGATGACTGAATGACGATGAGGCAGGGAGAGGCTGACGACTGAAGGACGATGAGGCAGGGAAAGACTTACGACTGAAGGACGATGAGGCAGAAGAGACTGACGACTAAAGGACGAGGAGGCAGGAAGAGACTGACGACTGAAGGAGGATGAGCCAGTCAGATGCCAGGGAGAGGCTGACGACTGAACGACGATGAGGCAGTCAGATGCCAGGGAGAGGCTGACGACTGAAGGACGATGAGCCAGCGAGAGGCTGACGACTGAAGGACGATGAGGCAGTCAGATGCCAGGGAGAGGCTGACGACTGAACGACGATGAGGCAGTCAGATGCCAAGGAGAGGCTGACGACTGAAGGACGATGAGGCAGGGAGAGGCTGACGACTGAACGACGATGAGGCAGTCAGATGCCAAGGAGAGGCTGACGACTGAAGGACGATGAGGCAGTCAGATGCCAGGGAGAGGCTGACGACTGAACGACGATGAGGCAGTCAGATGCCAAGGAGATGCTGACGACTGAAGGACCGTGAGGCAGGGAGGGGCTGACGACTGAAGGTTGATGACGCAGTCAGACGCCAGGGAGGGGCTGACGACTGAATGACGATGAGGCAGGGAGAGGCTGACGACTGAAGGACGATGAGGCAGTCTGGCGCCAGGGAGAGGCTGACGACTGAAGGACGATGAGGCAGGGAGAGGCTGACGACTGAAGGACGATGAGGCAGGGAGAGGCTGACGACTGAAGGACGATGAGGCAGTCAGATGCCAGGGAGAGGCTGACGACTGAAGGACGATGAGGCAGGGAGAGGCTGACGACTGAAGGACGATGAGGCAGTCAGATGCCAGGGAGAGGCTGACGACTGAAGGACGATGAGGCAGGGAGAGGCTGACGACTGAAGGACGATGAGGCAGGGAGAGGCTGACGACTGAAGGACGATGAGGCAGTCAGGCGCCAGGGAGAGGCTGACGACTGAAGGACGATGAGGCAGGGAGAGGCTGACGACTGAAGGACAATGAGGCAGTCAGATGCCAGAGAGAGACTGACGACTGAAGGACGATGAGGCAGTCAGATGCCAGAGAGAGGCTGACGACTGAAGGACGATGATGCAGTCAGATGCCAGGGAGAGGCTGACGACTGAAGGACAATGAGGCAGTCAGATGCCAGAGAGAGACTGACGACTGAAGGACGATGAGGCAGTCAGATGCCAGAGAGAGGCTGACGACTGAAGGACGATGATGCAGTCAGATGCCAGGGAGAGGCTGACGACTGAAGGACAATGATGCAGTCAGATGCCAGGGAGAGGCTGACGACTGAAGGACGATGAGGCAGGGAGCGGCTGACGACTGAAGGACGATGAGGCAGGGAGGGGCTGACGACTGAAGGACGATGAGGCAGGGAGGGGCTGACGACTGAAGGACGATGAGGCAGTCAGATGCCAGGGAGAGGCTGACGACTGAAGGACGATGAGGCAGGGAGAGGCTGACGACTGAAGGACGATGAGGCAGGGAGAGGCTGACGACTGAAGGACGATGAGGCAGGGAGAGGCTGACGACTGAAGGACGATGAGGCAGTCTGACGCCAGAGAGAGGCTGACGACTGAAGGACGATGAGGCAGGGAGAGGCTGACGACTGAAGGACGATGAGGCAGGGAGAGGCTGACGACTGAAGGACGATGAGGCAGGGAGAGGCTGACGACTGAAGGACGATGAGGCAGGGAGCGGCTGACGACTGAAGGACGATGAGGCAGGGAGAGGCTGACGACTGAAGGACGATGAGGCAGGAAGGGGCTGACGACTGAAGGACGATGAGGCAGGGAGAGGCTGACGACTGAAGGACGATGAGGCAGGGAGAGGCTGACGACTGAAGGACGATGAGGCAGGGAGAGACTGACAACTGAAGGACGATGAGGCAGTCAGATGCCAGGGAGAGACTGACGACTGAAGGACGATGAGGCAGTGTGGCGCCAGGGAGAGGCTGACTACTGAAGGACGATGAGGCAGTGTGGCGCCAGGGAGAGGCTGACTACTGAAGGACGATGAGGCAGGGAGAGGCTAACGACTGAAGGACGATGAGGCAGTCAGATGCCAGGGAGAGGCTGACGACTGAAGGACGATGAGGCAGGGAGAGGATGACGACTGAAGGACGATGAGGCAGTCTGGCGCCAGGGAGAGGCTGACGACTGAAGGACGATGAGGCAGGGAGAGACAGACGACTGAAGGACGATGAGGCAGGGAGAGACTGACGACTGAAGGACGATGAGGCAGGGAGAGGCTGACGACTGAAGGACGATGAGGCAGGGAGAGGCTGACGACTGAAGGACGATGAGGCAGTCTGACGCCAGAGAGAGGCTGACGACTGAAGGACGATGAGGCAGGGAGAGGCTGACGACTGAAGGACGATGAGGCAGTCAGATGCCAGGGAGAGGCTGACGACTAAAGGACGATGAGGCAGGGAGAGGCTGACGACTGAAGGACGATGAGGCAGGGAGAGGATGACGACTGAAGGACGATGAGGCACTCAGATGCCAGGGAGAGGCTGACGACTAAAGGACGATGAGGCAGGGAGAGGCTGACGAATAAAGGACGATGAGGCAGGGAGAGGCTGACGACTGAAGGACGATGAGGCAGGGAGAGGCTGACGACTGAAGGACGATGAGGCAGGGAGAGGATGACGACTGAAGGACGATGAGGCACTCAGATGCCAGGGAGAGGCTGACGACTAAAGGACGATGAGGCAGGGAGAGGCTGACGACTAAAGGACGATGAGGCAGGGAGAGGCTGACGACTGAAGGACGATGAGGCAGGGAGAGGCTGACGACTAAAGGACGATGAGGCAGGGAGAGGCTGACGACTGAAGGACGATGAGGCAGGGAGAGGATGACGACTGAAGGACGATGAGGCACTCAGATGCCAGGGAGAGGCTGACGACTAAAGGACGATGAGGCAGGGAGAGGCTGACGACTGAAGGACGATGAGGCAGAGAGAGGCTGACGACTGAAGGACGATGAGGCAGGGAGAGGCTGACGACTGAAGGACGATGAGGCAGGGAGAGGCTGACGACTGAAGGACGATGATGCAGTCAGATGCCAGGGAGAGGCTGACGACTGAAGGACGATGAGGCAGGGAGAGGCTGACGACTAAAGGACGATGAGGCAGGAAGGGGCTGACGACTGAAGGACGATGAGGCAGTCAGATGCCAGGGAGGGGC
>JAWQFJ010017030.1:157500-159031 GCA_034096865.1 Theodoxus fluviatilis | reverse complement strand
GAACAGACAGCAATTCGCGCACAGTGCAGAGCAATCGCGTTCAAAAATGGGTCACGGCTGGTCTCCAGTGTGGTTACAGGGAAGAGGATAATGGTAAAGGTAAACGTGTGGTTTTATGTAGCGACTTATCACGTACTTCTGGGACTCAAACAACTTCACACTTTACCCACTGGGCAGGAAGGAATAGCCGTATAGAAGCAGCTTCACGAGTCCCTGAGACCAATCAAACTTCTCCCTTCCATCACCGTCCTTGGTGTACAAGAAGCAATAGCAACTCTGCTTTTCAAGTGGAAAACGTCGTCGGCTCAGCACAGCTTCGTGGGATCCAAGAAAAATAATCTACAGACACCATGTGTAAGACGTTGACGTGCTGTGCATGTGTGTGTGTGTGTGTGTGTGTGTGTGTGTGTGTGTGTGTGTGTGTGTGTGTGTGTGTGAGTGAGTGTGAGTGTGTGTGTGAGTGTGTGTGTGTGTGTGTGTGTGTGTGTGTGTGTGTGTGTTTGTGCGTGTGCGTGTGTTGTGTGTGCGTGTGTGTTTGAGTGCGTGTGTTTGTGTGTGTACGTGCGTGTGTGTGTGCGTGCGCGCTAGAGAGCGAGAGAGAGAGAGAGAGAGAGAGAGGGAGAGAGAGAGATACACAGAGAGAGAGAGAGAAAGAGTGAGAGAGAGAGAGAGAGAGAAAGAGAGAGAGAGAGGACGACAGAGAAAGGACAGAGAGACGGGAGATAAAAATGGGAGAGGAAAATATCAAATATGGCTCATGATTAATAGTCAAAATTTTAGTGCTCATTAAGTTAGTATTCTTTCCATTGCCGGGAGAAAAAAATCTATTCATAAGCACACTTACGAGTTGTAGAGTTTATGGGAAATTCACAATGCATATGAGAACTGTGTCTGTCACGAGAATGGGGACAGTAGGGCAGACTTCTTCATGCAGTTTTGAACGCTCCTCCAGCCTACACTTTGTCGCATTATTATCCTTTCTTGATCGATGATATATGTCTTGATGCTGCAGGGTGCATGGCGATCTGACTAGACATTAATCAATAAGTGGAATTTTCAGACATCATTTGGCAAATATTGATCTCACTTCTGCTGTTAGACTAACGCTCACTAAAAACTATTTTCGCCGCGGCCGCATCAGTTTCATAAAATATCTTGACTCGCCTGCATTTTTCTGAGTCATTCATTCTAGCGTGTCCTTCTTCAAACATGTCAGGCTCTTCGATTATTATCTGCCTAAGTGCTCGCGTTAAGTTGAAATCATTTTGTCGCATTAAAATTTAAAGAAAGAAAAGGGGAAAACAGAAATATTCACAACTTACGGTACAGGTGGTCCAGTTCCCCCAGGAAGAAGAAGAAGAGTTCGATCCAACACACAGAGAAGTTTCAGTGTGGCTCAAATGGCGAAAACTTTGGATATGACAAGCCTCAGCCTGTTTTGGGAAGAGACGCGCCATTCATCACGTCTTGTCTTCCGCTATCGTGTCAAGAAAAAGTCGCAATTGCGTCCCTCTCCTCCCCCCAGTCCCTC
>JAWQFJ010017030.1:142500-152500 GCA_034096865.1 Theodoxus fluviatilis | reverse complement strand
CACGTAGATAAAAACACGTGGAAGACGTGACCGAACTTTAGCCTATGTGAACCAGAGCATAATCCAAGAGGAAATGTCCTGGTCGTCACCAGTCACAAACGCTATGAAGAAATACACTGTACTTGTTAACAACACCTAAGATGCTGCAGCTCGATTCATCTGTAAGTCAAAAAAGTCTGATCATCTCACTCCTCTCTTCCGCTCTCTCCACTGGTTGCCCATTAGTGCTAGAGTCCAATACAAGATTGCCTGTCTTTGCTACTACTACTTCGCTGAATCCCTTCCTCAATATCTCTCTAAACCCATGCGCACCTACACACCCGCTAGACAGCTACGCTCTTCCGAAGACACAAGAATCCTCAGCCTCCCGGAGAACCCTCCAGTTAAAACAAAATTTAGTGAACGCTCTTTCTTTTATCAGGCTCCCTCTATCTGGAATGACCTCCCCGCCTCTGTTCGTCACTCTACATCTCCCTCGACCTTTCACTCTGCTCTAAAAACTCACCTCTTCTTGAAATCGTTCCCTGATCCTGTCTAAGTTTCTTCATTTTCCTCCCCTCACTGTTCTCTTTGTACTAGCTTGCCTGAGCCCCCTACCACCCTCCTGTCTCTCCTCCCCCTCTTCCCAGTTTCATGGTTAAGCGGTGACGCTGTACATCAGTTTGTCGAATGCCTGAAATGAATGTCTGACTCCTATGTTATTAAGTTTATTAAGTTACCTTTGAGGTGATTGACTGTTATTGTATATTGTAACGGTTGTTTATGTATGCGCCTTGAGCATGTCTTAACTCATGGTAAGGCGGTATATAAATCCACACATTATTATTATTATTATTATTATTATTATTATTATTATTATTATTATTATTATTATTATTATTATTATTATTATTATTATTATTAATCAAAACTGCATGGGTGCGCCAGGCGATAAAGCATCGCGGTTGCAACCTCTGACCCTAACTTGGACGAGGCCAAGAGATGAGTTCGGCTATCAGCTCGACCAAAAGGCGGACGGCATACATGTACATTGCATTCGTAGACCACGGGAAAGTGCTTTCGTCAGGGACCGGGGCCCGTAGACTGCAGAATCATCGTGGCAATAAACGTGCCAGTTCCCTACTCGCGACTTGCGACAGGCTTGGTGTTTATATCTGGACTTCTTTCCGCTACGCAGGCGGTGTCGATTTCGCAGACCAGGTCTAAATTTTTCTTTTTCGATAAAACTCAGATTAACTGTTTTGTGATTGCAGTCGAGTCGCCAGGGGGGATCAGGGTTGACGTGTTACTGGATTACAGGTTGGGAAAGGTTTCGACTTTCTCTCCTCGAGGTCAATCCACCACAAGTAAGTGTGGAAGATTTTTGTCATATTAAGGTTTTTATACCTATACGCGGTCATGGAGTTCGTTTGAACCTTACAGTGCAGTTATACAGAGAAGGTAATGAAAAACTCTGTAAAGTCTCTCTCACTCTCTCTCTCTCTCTCTCTCTCTCTCTCTCTCTCTCTCTCTCTCTCTCTCCTCTCTCTCTCTCTCTCTCTCTCTCTCTCTCTCTCTTCTCTCTCTCTTCTCTTTCTGCTCTTTCTCTCCCCCCCCCCTCTCTCTCTCTCTCCCTCTCTCTCTCTCTTCAAGACTGGCCTTTCTTCAGCCTTAAAACAGAAATATCACATAACTGCAAAATAGTCTTGCCTGGATTGTGATATTCTTTCATGTCAATTCTCTCTTTGAAAGCAGTATAAATTGAGGCGTCTTTCAAACTCAAAGTATCTTAGGCTGAAATGGATCCCTTCTTTTTACCGCATATCGGTTTACCATTGTCGCATCAACAATACAGAGTCATTAAAAACCTTCAAGAATGCGTATCTCTAATAAAGGAAGATTTACAGCAAAAGCAAGTTAACATGAAGATAAACCGAAGACACGAAAGAAATGTGTACACTTTCTTCTTCGGGAGACATGGTTTGTTTTTATACTAACCATGCTCGACACAGATGGTCATGAATATTGACCGACTTCTCTTCAGACAGGATCGCGAATTCGAAACATAAAGACTTCGTTTTCGTGTACATGTCACAGGTTTGATTATGTCAGCAGACTCCGAATCTGTTCTAGCGAAATTAAAAGGTGCACAGTGCTTCTTTGAAGAGCACCCTTTGTCAGGGAGTAGATTAATTGACATGGCAAGTCATATTCACTCGGCAGCAGACGAAGCATCCCCCCGGTTTGAATGAAAGTGAGTGATAAAGGGGACAGGAAGCAGGGCGAATGCTGACATTTTGCAAGCTTGATGTAGCCCTTGACTTTTTCCATTGGGCGGATTTACCAGTCGCGCATGGAGATCCACAGGTGAGGCGGAGTCAACAAGTCCCGTCAGATCAACACGTTGTTTGTCTCAGTTTCACTGAGTGGGTTGCTTCGTGCTGTTCCTCATTCATGAGGTGCTCTGTACTTGTATCCACACACAGGAAACTTCCCGCAGATAGAAGGAATCGTGTATGAAACACAAGGCTTTCAAAGCGCATAAGTACAAGTACACATTGCTAATGGCGGCCAAGGAAAAAGCGATGGTGCTTATGTGTTCGCCATACTTTTGAATAGTAGAATGGGAGACACTACTTGCGGAGAGGGATGTTCTGATATCATGCATGCAACTAGAGAGCACTCTGAGAGCGCAAACCTCCACCAAGGAAGCCAACATTTCTCAGGCATGGCCAGTATAATTCAGGCAGCATGTTCTGCTAGCCAGGCCTGACGCTACAGAGTTTATATCATTTTAGCGCCTGCTAGTAATCTCTGAGTGTGGTGCGCATACGCCGGTGGAATAAATAGTTTGACGTCATTAACTTCGTGATGCGCGATGAAATATCTCTTTATGAATCTAATTACAAAACTATATAACACATAACTTCCGAAATTTTATGGATTGTTTCTTGTGTAAAAGCTTCATCTTCCACGAAATGTCATTGGAATCCGTTCCGAACTTTTGAAGTTGTTTTACCTGATACGCCGACCAACCGACTAACGGAAAAAATAACCTCTTTGGCGGAGGCAATTACGACAGCAGCGTCCTTGATGGCGGCTACATCTGAGCACGTGTGGCATAAGCGGGTAATGTTCCCATTAGAGTCACTTCGTTACAACATAGAGCATCTATTTGCACAGCTTCTTCCCATTAAGGAGACTGCAGAATTAGTCAAGGGACTTTAGGAGAGCCTAATGATGCGGAAGAACTGGTTTTCTCTGCACAGCCTGTCCATGGTATTTCTTCAGATCCGTGGCGTGTCTCGTCAGTCTACCTCCAGCAGCGGGGTCGCGCACGCTTGCCGTGTTCCAGTGCTTTGTGACGTCAGTAGGCTCAAGTGAACCCTTGCAGAAAGCCTCGCGTGAAAAACGTACCAATCGAGTGCGGAAGAAGAGAAAGATGATCTATAGAACGCGGGTTTCAGTCGCAAGCATTTTTACCCTCCATCCATACACGGGGACAACTAATTGTTAATGTGGGGGTAACTGCGCAATTTAACTGACGTATCTCTGTCTTCGGGTACTAAACCCTTATCAGAGACAGAGATTTTTTGGAAAGCAATGGCTCCACGAAAGGCGGTTTTGGCAAACCTTTTCAATATAGAAAAAGACGGAGGAGGATGTTACAGCCGAAAGGTGGTAGTGTTCACCAGGCGGATGTGGTTTTACACTTATCATACGGTTTTGGAAGAGAGGCAATGAACGAAACCAAACTAATTTAATGAGAATAGCAACACTTCCAATACAGGCTTTCAAGAAAATGACGAGTACAAAATGAATTAATATATATTATCCAAATTTTTTTTAAAACTCCAGACAATCAAACTGTTATGGAGGAAGGAATGGTAAATATCAGTATTTAACTTGACTCAGTTTGAAACCCCAATATGAGTGACAATCACCTATAAATGATACTGCTTTTGCGTTAGTTTCTATCATATTTATCTACCCTTCTAATTAAAAATGCTATGTGAAATTGCAGATCTAGATGCGAATAAAAATCTCATCTGCAAGACAGTGCAATTACCCTTCGCATCGGTCCGCTCCCGGCCAAATTTGGGACAAGCAGTGGGTCTACTCTACTTAAGTATTGAAAACTCACTTTCTACGGCAGTCACTCGGGATGTCGGTTGTCCGACCTACCCCCCCCCCCCACCCCCCCACCCCCCGGCCCCCTCTCCTACATGCACGTTTTGTCCATAGCAGTTTATTCTCCCTGGAGCGTAAGTGCAGTTTATCTATCAACACTAGTCGGCTTGTCTCCAAAACGTCACGAGGGAAATGCATGACAAGTAGGCGCGCGCCGATTGGCTGTCGCTGCGCGCTGTGGGCGGTCCTGCGAACGGTTAATTACTCTATCTTCGATCGTGGTTGCCGTCCTCTCTTCAGGGCGATTTCATGCGTGGGACTGCAGGGCCAGATGTAAGTGACACAGATGCCTTTTTACATTCCTTTGATTGAGGTTCTCATCATTTCTGAATGAAATGTTTTGTGAGATTCCAAACTGATATAAACATTTACGTGACATTTCCTGTACGGATTAAATTGCATTTGTCGTTCATTCTTCCTGAAACTCCATGTGAGATTTCAGACACAGGTGTGGCCGACAAGTCACGTCCTGGCAACGACACTGTCACCTTTGGTCATGGCTAGACCATGTCAGACAGAAGTATTTTCTATCAAAACGATGGGGGGAAAAGGGAATTGACAACTTTGCACGGGAAACACCAGGAAGCATAGCAACAATTAAAAACTACCTCTGTGGGGTTGTTTTTCTGAATAAAAGTGTTTTTAAAAAGAAGCACAAAAAATTATCCACTGTCATTTAGTACACGGCGTGCTACCGAAGGAAAGAAGGGTGTCAAAATATTGCAAATAATCATACACAGATTATTCCCTATACATGAAATGAAACTTGCAGAGACACGTTTGGGGATGTGCAATTTAAAGAAAATATCTGGAATCATGTGCGAAAAATGAGTCCATGTCGCTTGCAAGGGAGGAATGGGACAAAGCATTTACCGAGGGTGACGTAGATTTACGAGAAATGCGCTTTACAACCTAACTTAGGAAATAGTGACACACGCAGGGATCACTCTATGAAACAGCCTCAATTTTGTCAAAATATCTCAATATTCAGTGTCATCTCGTGTTAAATGTCACTAAGAGAAAGCTTTACTCAGAAAGCACAAAGAAAAAGTGCACTTTTACGGGTGGAAAGGTGGTAGCAGACGATTTAATTATGATAGTATTTGTGTGTTTATCTGGCTGCCTGGTCGTTCATTTGTTTATCTGTTCATCCATCCATCCGTCTATCCGTCTGTTTGTCTTTATGTCGGTGACCACGTGTCTCTCCATCCGTTTCTCTGCCAGTGTATCTCTCATTTGTAAGGTCATGTCGTCTGTCAGTATGTCTGTGTGTAATTGTGTTTGCTTGATTGTCCGTTTGTTTGTCTGTCTGGCATATTTGCATCTGCATGATACTGGGGTTCAAGTGCTGTGTATGTTCTAGTGAAACACATACCTCACCCTATCATAATAAAAGCATTTCATGAGTTAAATTAATGATGTGGTCTTCTCTTTCTGAGCATAAGTGAGCAAATCGTTCCCTCACTCACCCCCTTCTCTGTCTGTCTGTCTGTTTGCCTGCTTGCCTGCCTGCCTGTCTGTCTGTCTGTCTGTTTGTCTGACCCCCCCCCCTCTCTCTCTCTCTCTCTCTCTCTCTCTCTCTCTCTCTCTCCTTCCCCACCCCACCCCCACCCCCCACCCCCTCTCTCTCTCCCACCTGGACAAAGAAGGGCGCGGCCAGCATGCCAACTGACGATCCCCGTGCCTGTCTGTGCAGGCGATCGATAGCTGTCGCTGAGCATCAGGCTCCCTACAGTCTCCTCTACCAGGCAAGATGCACGTCTCACAGAGATGACATACCTGATTAGAGCCAGGACAGTGCCCCGGGTCTATGATTCTCTCCTGGCACTACGGCAGTCCTTCACTCCACCATGCGTGTCGGCAGCGAGATGCATCTCATCCTTAAGCAATGGATACATTTCAGAGGATGCCATGCACCGATCAGGAAATTAACAAACGAATAAAGAATGATAGGAGAGGTTATGAACCCTGATCCGGGAGCATCGCAGCGAAGATTAAAGTTGATCTCAACTTTCAGACAATTTGGCCGGTCTGTGTTTTTTTAAAATAGATACTATGTTGAGGGTCCAAAAGGCAAACAAAGAGGTGAAGTTCTCAGCAAGTTTGAAAAAACAAAGTGTGCATCCCAGGCGGTTAGATTTATAGTGTTCATGTTCCAAGAAAATGCATATTGGGAAAACCATGGAGTTCTACATGTATTCACCCCTACAGCAACTCAATGGCTCGCATTCACGCACATGGAGTTATCTTAACATTAATACGAGGCTCTCTGTCTCTGGTATCGCGGTCTCGGGAGACCATCAGTGCGCCTCATGGAGGTACGTCATTATTGGTGGGGCCTCTGCAGCGCCAGCTGTGACTGTGGAGACAGATTCTCGAGTGGCAGTCCCTGCCGCACGCGCTGCAGATGTGTTGGGTCCTCTGGGCTGTGGTGGTTGGTGCGGTGCGTCTTCTCCTCTCTCGCCTTTCCGCCGCGAGTTGGCCCCTTGTCTCGTCTGCTATCTCCATGCCCCTTTCGAACGCGCTGGCGCCAGGTGCTCCTGTCTTCCTATATTCCTATATTACGAGACTGAACCTTAACTTAAATGAATAACTCATAATTGTTCTGCGTGGACCCAGTACGGCATCCCAATTGTACACATGTGGACAAAGAGTCATCTTCCATCACGTCAGAGCGCGGTTAGCTTCCATCCAGTATTGATTAGATGTAAACAGCTGTCTCTTTTCGTGGTGCGAGAAGCAGACCGGAGCCATCGGGATGACGCAAGCTGGCAGTCGTACGTCAGCTTCATTAAAACAACAACAAAATACACATACTTGTTTCACAAGGGAAAATAATCAATTGAAAACGTCACTAGGAACGAACATGAAGTCTAATATTAGCATGGCTCTCCTATGAAGCTGTAGCATAATTGGCTTTGGAGACCTGATATTTTGTCACTCCCGAACGTCACATCTTCTAGGAATGAAAAACCGTGACGTCATTAGTCGCCTGCGTCCTTTGCAAAACACGAACAAGCAGCAGATGCTCGAGTTGTAGCTGACGCCTGTATTTATTTTCTCACAAAGGTCGCCAGAGTGTTTATTTTCTCGCAAAGGTCGCCAGAGTGTTTACTTTCACAGGATGCATCGATCGAGAGTGAGCAAAAAAAATGATCGTGAAGCCGTTGAAAAGGTCGGAAGCAGCAGCAGCAGCAGCAGCAGCAGCAGCAGCACAGCCAACGAGGTAAACACCCCCTGTGATTGGGGGGGGGGGGGGGAGAATAGACCCACCGCGTCTCCTTACGAGATTCGTAAAAGGCGAATAATTAGGGGAATTGTGACTTGATTGACTCGTATTCTAACCAGCTCTAATCATTTTGCTGAGCAATGACCTTACGTAGCCTACACAGCCTGATGGGCCGTACAGCTCCATCCATCCGACAGTCCATCCATAAACGGGGTAAACATTCCTTCATTGAAATCAAAGCTGTTGTGATGTCGCATCTCTGTGTTTCCCAACACAAACTTACAGATACGTCTCTATGTCCACATTACTGAGTTCATTCAATTCGCCAATGCCTTCAGACTAACCAGAGAGAAAGAAAGAAAGTCAGAGAGAGAGAGAGAGAGAAAGGAAGAAAGAAACAAACAAACAAAGAAACAAAGAAAGAAACAAAGAGAGAAAGAAAAAGAAAAAAAAAGAAAAAACGTCACAGTTGGAAATAAGCATGGGGAAGAACATTAAGAAATCATTTATCAGTGTGAGAGCCTACAAGGTGTTTACCAAAAATAACTTATTTGATTTTTAAAGCTATGGGCCCGTATTCACAACGGCGATTTATCGGCGATTTATTTTAACCCCGATTTATCTCTAAACTCAGACGTTTCCAACTGCCTGTTCCGCTCTCCCTTGGCTGGAAACCAGTATATACAAAGCGCAACCTAGAATCCTCTGACGAGCGTACCTTATCTAACCGATCAAGATAACGCGGGGCTAGGGGATAAATCGAGTGTTGAAAAGATAAATTGCCGTTGTGAATACGGGCCATGGAAGGTTTGTTTCTAATCCCAAACCACATCCCCCCCCCCCAGGAACAAACAAGTTTTAGTTATTGAAAAACGACATGAATGCCAGGCCAATTTAAAGGACAAAAACGACTTTACTGTAAGGTAATTTACATATTGCAGTTCATCCTCCTTGAAAGCCCCCCACTCTATCCCTCCAGGCTCTTATCTTTCTGTCTCTTCTGACTACCACTGTCTGCCTTGTCTTTGCATGTGCTCCAATATTCATTATCTGCAGGTCATACACACACACACACACACACACACACACACACACACACACACACACACACACACACACACACACACACACACACACACACACACACACTCCTCTACTGACGCACGCACACACAGACAAACATGCATGCAAGCTTGTGTGCACATTTACTCACACCCGGTCATTCATGCACGCATGATCATATACGCATGTACGCGCACGCACACAATCAAACACACACACTCTTGTACACACGTACGCATGGATTCACGTATATGCTCACACACTCACACACAGACAGACGCATGCAAACAAATGCACATACAGAGTTGCATGCGTGGCTTTCCTAGCCAGCCGTTTTCGCTCAGCTGTGGCTGTCATGTTGGCCTCGCATGTCAGAGAGTCATTGTAGGAGAAGCGCCAACAGGCTCTGTCCTGAGCGGTCTCCTCCCAGATGTGGAGTCAAGGTCGATGCTAAAGGCCTTTAGATAACACTTAAAGAAGTCATTGAAGAGCTTCCTTTTGCATCCCAGAGAGCGTTTGCCGTGCTGTAGCTCGCCGTGAAAGAGTCTCAGGCAGACGGTAGTCTGGCGTGCGAGCTACATGGCCTGCCCATCTTAACTGCGCCTGCGTCAGGATTGTACGCATGTTTGGCAGACCTGCACGAGCAAGGACGTCTGTGTCCGTATCCTGACCTGCCACTTGATCGTCAGGTGTCTTCTGAGGCAGGTGATGTAGAAGTGGTTCAGCTTAAATACTTCATTAAAAATATTGTATCTATACTGAGCTACACATGAACATATACTGTTCATCTTCCGGTGCCCCATTGGAAACCAGTACGAATCTCTCTCTCTCTCTCTCTCTCGCTCTCTCTCTCTCTCTCTCTCTCTCTCTCTCTCTCTCTCTCTCTCTCTCTCTCTCTCTCTCTCTCTCTCTCTTCTTTCCCGAGTCTCTCTCTGTGTCCGTCTCTCTCTCTGTGTCCGTCTCTCTCTGTGTCTCTCTCTCTCTTCCTCTCTCTCTCTCTCTCAGGCATCATCCTATGACATAGTTTTCCACGCTTTCATCTGGCGTCTAGACAGTGGAACGGCTAAGTGTGTATTTGAGTATGTTGTCCATTCCTCACATATATGCTTACTTCAGGCCTCCCCTGCTGAACTATCGAGGGGTTCCGGCTGATTGGGGGTGGGGGAGTAGGGGAGGGAGTGTACACCAAGAGGCTATGACCTACTTGTATGTTATTTGTTTTTAACATTTGGATGTTTAGAAAATTGTTTTTTATGTATATGTCATCGTAGTTGATTCAAGTTCCATATTTAAAATTTGCTTCTCTGGTACACTATCTACCCATTTTTAGTATGTTTAAGAAATTGTACATGTATAATTCTTGCGATAATTATAATGACTATCTCTCTCTCTCTCTCTCTCTCTCTCTCTCTCTCTCTCTCTCTCTCTCTCTCTCTCTCTCTCTCCTCTCCTCCCTCCTCCCTCCCTCCCTCCCTCCCTCCCTCCCTCCCTCCCTCCCTCATCCCCCCCCCCTCTCCCTCTCCCCACCCTCTCCCAACC
>JAWQFJ010017030.1:132500-135000 GCA_034096865.1 Theodoxus fluviatilis | reverse complement strand
ATGACCTTCGTCTTGCTTGTGTTTATTTCTAGGCCAATGCGTTGTGACGCATGCGCAAGATTGTTAATCTGGGTTTGAAGTCCTGTGGGTGAGGTCGACAGAAGTGCCACATCATCCGCGAATATGAGGAGATAAAGCTCCGACTTTCCACTTAACATTTGAATACCATGTTTACCGTTTTCTCGTACATAGTCTGCTACTTGGTTGATGTAGAGAGAAAACAGTATCGGTGATTCTAAGGCACCCTGTTTTGTGCCAATGGGGCAGTTAATGAACTCTGAGAGGTTACCCTTCCATCTGACACAAGTTTTCACATGTGCGTACATAGATTTTAGCATATTAATCAATTTTTCAGAGGCTTGTGCTTTAGCAAGTGTACTCCAGAGGATCTGGCGGTCAACGGAATCAAAGGCTTTTTTATAATCTACAAATGCTATATATAGTTTCCCTCTGCCCCTTCCATACACATGTCTGTTTATAATGCAGTGTAGCGTAAAGATGTGGTCTACGGTAGAATACCCTGTCCTAAAACCAGCCTGTTCCATGCAGATTTTCCCTTTGTCTTCAGCCCATAAATGCAGTCGCTTAGTTAGTACAGAGGTAAAGAGCTTGCTCATAGTGCTTAACAGGGATATACCTCTGTAGTTTGAGGGGTCGAGCCTGTTGCCTTGCTTGTGCAGAGGGATAGTGATTGATTTGCTCCATTCTCGTGGGAAGGTTTGAGCATCATATATGGCGTTAAAGAGCCTTACTAAGAAAGGCAGCATGTAGCCACGACTCAGCTTGAAAAATTCTCCTGGGATTTCGTCTAGACCTGGAGCTTTCCCACCTGAAAGCTTTGTTATTGCCTGGTTTACTTCATCTGAGGTAATTGGTGCATCCAGTATATCATCAAAAGTTACCCCTCTGTAAAGATCATCTTTGGTTTGCACCTGAGTGTTAAGGGCGGGACTAAACAGGTTCTCAAAATATTGTTTCCATGTGTTCATTGTAATATCAGGGTATTGTGGCCTCCTGCTTGTCCTCTTGCGTATTAAGGACCAAAACTGACTGGAATTGTTCATTTTGTCTGAAATAAGTTTTAAAGCATTTTTGTGGTATTCTTTTTACTTATGAGAGAGAGAGAGAGAGAGAGAGAGAGAGAGAGAGAGAGAGAGAGAGAGAGGGAGGGAGGGAAGAGGAGGGAGGGAAGAGGAGGGAGAAAGAGGAGGGAGAGAGGGACAGAAAGTGAGTGAGTGAGAGTGAGAGAGAGAGAGAGAGAGAGAGAAAGAGAGACAGAGAGAGAGAGAGAGAGAGAGAGAGAGAGAGAGAGAGAGAGAGAGAAAACACGCATTTACATATTGACAAGCACACTTTGCAAACACGCACACAAGCTATGAAGTCAAAGCAAACACTAAAATGGGTTATCACTCAAATGACACTCTAAAAAACACACGCGTCAATAAAGTTGTCGACAACAGTGGCTGATTCACCCATGACTCGTTCAATAACTACAACGACGGAATGTATGGCAATAATGTTCAATTGAGTACAAATGATATGATCAAAGTACAAGAAACCTTTCCGAACCAGTGATTAAAAAATCCTCTTTGTTCGAATCCCCCTTGCCCGGAAAGCAACTTGCCCTAAAATAATTGTTTTTCTAAATCAACTTGAACTTCAAATAGGAAAACAAATCATATCAGTTCATTACTGACAAGCGTGTGTTGCTTTTGTAGCTCTCAAAGAACGCATTTATGAAAGCCGCACGATCCGACAAAAGCCTTACAAACGAGCTTCTACCCTGTGAAAATGAGCATGAGATCATGAGAGCCCGACAAATCGAACGAGAGGTCGATCTCTCACGACAAACACCGGATCATCGCCAGCAACCAGCCACAAATAAACCATCTCACCGTTATATCAGCGATGCTCTTTCGTCGAAATTGGATGAAACTTCATGTTGGGTAGATGCCGCATCGTTCCCATTCTTTCTCTTTCAGTCTTTCTTCTCTCGTCGTTCAGCATCGCGGGTTACCTTCATTCCGTTTCAGCTCAGAAGTGTCGTCTGCTCTGCCATCGCCGCGACGGCCTACCTCACTGCAGGCGCGTGCGGACAAACTGGAAGCGAGGCAGTAGCCCGCGGGAGTGAGGTAAATGCACACGCTTGCTTGGAGAGAGCTGCAGAGATACCGCAGTACTGCTGGCTGGCGACCGTCGCATGCGACGCCGCCTAGTTGCTGTGACAACGGAACACACATTTCCCCCATCCTCCTACGCTCCAATCGGGCGTTTGCCGGTTTGGGAACCGCTTCCTGCGCTTTGGCGTGCGTCGCCCTCACGATGCGTTGCACTTCCGATGAAGTAAATGAAGGTTGAACGGACCTCGTCCGCCGAATAAAAAGGTTTGGGATGGATGCAGAAAAGCCATTCACACAATGAATTGCTTGAGTGTGTTTAGTCGTCGATGGGATTGATACGATGACATGCTTGAGTTCGCTTCAGCAGATTGATGGGAATG
>JAWQFJ010017030.1:122500-127500 GCA_034096865.1 Theodoxus fluviatilis | reverse complement strand
TTGCCACTCACTACACAGTCTATGGCGCACTGCTGTGGTAAGCAGTCGGGTTACTGTGTACTTTCAGTGTGTTGTGGAAGGGCGCATGATATTGTGACTGACTGATATCAGTCTCAAGGTCACAGCTGCCGTTCTGGGTTGAGGAATTTAATTTTGCAGGTTTTCTGACCTTTAAGACTTTCGAATAAAACTTCTAAATAAGACACGATGATTTTGCAGATTTGAGGAACTAATTACCGAAAGATCTAAAGTTTCTTCTGTTGAAACTGTAAGTGCTACTTCTTTTTCCCACGGGAAGAGAATTCTCCAATCAGTGAGACGCAAACTTGAAGGTTTAATGCACTTTGATCTTTTTCATTAACAAATATACATTTTTTACAACTTAGAAATACATGCAGCATAAACTGTAGGAATCTCCCTAGTTAATAGAAAAAAGCAAAACTTTATACGAATGCAAAAAGCAGATCACTTCCCACAAAGGTTTAGGTCAAGTTGAGGAAAGTACAACAGACGTTTCGTCCACTGAAGCTGTACTCAACAATTTGTATATAAAACACACAATGCTTAAAATAATTGCTATGTTACCATGAGAAAACAAAACCTGTGAAACATATAAGGATGACTAGCGATACAAATTGACATTCACAGTACTTTCCTACTAAAACTAATTGTTGGCTGTATCCGTCGTTAAATGGCAGTGCTTTACCTATGGACACACGTAGATGTTGCTAAATGAATATTTTAAAAATCTCACACGTTCACAGAGACAACTGAAATATATCAATCAACTCATTTCTTTTGTCGTATGTAATCACTGGATGTTACACAAGGTGCACAGTTCATATATATGGATGAATCTCACTTATTTATACACAATAAATACAGGAACATGAGTTTTTATATTCTATTTACCTAAACGCATTTGCCAGCGTGACCTCGACTTACTTTGCTGTAAACGGAATAGTAAAAGAGCTGTTAATCTGATTGGCAGACAACGTCAATCAAACACTTTCACAACCCCTCACCAATTTAACTGTCTTTACCCCCTCGAGCCACGTGTGTTCTAGATCGGAAGTATGGGGTCCGGCACCGTGAGAAAATGGCCTTACCTTTGTGCATTTCCCCATATAAAAAGATTAAATGTCACGAGAAGGTGCCCATCCGCGCTCGAAGAGGACGCGACAATCCTGGAGAGAGTCCCGTGAAGACCTCCGCTCCAGATTTACAAGAAAACAGCGGCTCCATCCATGAATCCGTGTCAACATGTGTTGTAGATGATGTTTGCTCTATCCTTGAGTCCATGCATAAAAGTGGCATGGTCGAGAACCCATTCATGAACCATAAACGACAGCACTGTGGATGTAAGAGATAAGGCAAGCACAGCCTTGACTGGCAGTGACTGTAAATGAACGTATGAGTACTTAGATGCGTATCTGCATGTGCAGACGCATACCATTTCGAAACTATTTGGTATCTGACATCTCAGGATGAGAAAAGATTCTTTTCTTTCTATGCTGCTTCTGAAAGTTTTTTTTTTGAAAGGGGTTTACAAGGTGCATGATATCTCTCTCTCTCTCTCTCTCTCTCTCTCTCACTGTGATATTTCTGTTCGCAATACTGAGTCCTTGCACTGGGCCGAAGACCTATACAACAAAGTATTCGGTCGTGTGTTCTGTCTCTCTGTCTCTGTCTGCGTGTCTGGGTGTGTCTGTCTGTCTGTCTGTCTGTCTGTCTGTCTGTCTGTCTGTCTGTCTGCGTGTCTGCGTGTCTGTCTGTCTGTCTGTCTGTCTGTCTGTCTGTCTGTCTGTCTGTCTGTCTGTCTGTCTGTCTGTCTGTCTGCGTGTCTGCGTGTCTGTCTGTCTGTCTGTCTGTCTGTCTGTCTGTCTGTCTGCGTCTGTCTGCGTGTCTGTCTGTCTGTCTCCAAGTGTGTCTGTTTGTGTGTGTGTCTGTCTGTCTCTTTCTGTCTCTCTGTCTCTCTGTCTCTCTGTCTCTCTGTCTCTCTCTCTCTCTCTCTCTCTGTGGCTGGGTGTGCGGTTTTGTGTGTGTGTGTGTGTGTGTGTGTGTGTGTGTGTGTGTGTGTGTGTGTGTGCATGCGTGCTTGGGTATGTGTGTATGTATGTGTGTGTGTGTGTGTGTGTGCGCGCGCGCGCACGAGAATGTGCATGCTTGCCTGTGTGTACGTGAAAGTCTTTCCCTGTATACTGATTGCACTTTCTTTCATCTGTTGGCCAGTCGTCCGCCATTTCGTTCATCTGTCTGCATGGCTGTGAATGCATGGTTGTGCACAAGCTCGCAGGGGTTCTCTAGCCTCTCTCTCTCTCTCTCTCTCTCTCTCTCTCTCTCTCTCTCTCTCTCACACACACACACACACACACACACACACACACACACACACACCCCCCTCTATTTTCGTTTCGGTTTCAAGATATCTTCTCTCAACAGCTCACCGACTTCTCACAGACAAATTAGCTCGTTTGCTTGCTTTTTTGCCCTTACTCTTTCGCAAGAAGACTATAAGGTTCTTTCTCCAACAGTATTACGTACATATTTTGTTTCGGTTGCAAAAAGATGTAGTGTGGCCCAGACTAGGACGCTACCAGAGAAGCCAGCCATTAAGCTGTCAGCGCGCTCTCACGAGTGGGGTATAAATCCTGGTCTACCCAAAAAACGAACTCTCCGTTTCAGTGTTAGAGTGTTGCAGTAAACAACGACTCAACTCTACCTTTCCATCTTTGGACATCTCTTACCAGTTTCCATGACAACCCTTGTCATAAAGCTCCGGAACACTTATTTTATATGCAACTGCCGCACTTCAAAAGAATATTCTAGTTTCGAGAAAAGTTATAAAAAAAATTATAAATACATTGACACAAAACATTGAAGAAAGTATTTTACATATTCGATTAGAAGCTTTGCAGTAACAATACAATACTACTTTACACTCGCTTTTTCATTCTTTAGACAATTCTAACCAGTTTTCATGAAAACACATATAAAAAACTCTACAATACTTATTTTACATGCAAATGCCACACTTTTTGAGAAACTGTTACTCCTAAGGAAAACGTTTTCTTTGCCAATGAAATAATGTAAAATCCGTTGACGCATACCTTTGAAGAAATTATTTAATAAGCTCAAAGGATCTTTGCATACATTTTAATTTCATTATCATTTATTTAATTTCAGAGATAAACACTCGTCCACAATGTTGTCAGTCTTCCAGTGGTCCTCCAATTTATAACAAATGTTGTAACAGTGAGTACCTCTGAAGCGAAAGGACATGTGTATACTCGTTTCGCTAGGTACGTGGCGGGACTAAAAAAATCTGCCCGGCGATAAGTGAGAAAAGAGGTGAGTGATTACTCAAGGCTTATCTGACAAGTGCTCAAGCAGTTTGTCTGAGCTGGTACTGTTGCATTTCAAGCAGCAAAGCCGATAAACGTGTCAAACTCGTGAGGACAGCAGTGGCTGACTGGTGTACGCCACATACAGCTCTCGACTGCCTCCTTAGCACGCACTTAACATTCTATAATGATACTGCATGAGGGAGCAAGGCTTCAGCATGAATGATTCACTCTGTAAATGGAAACTGTCTCCCTGTGTGTCTGTGTAGTTGTGTGTCTGTCTGTGGATCTGCGTATCTATCAGTCCACATGTGCGTTGTCTATCTGGCTTCCTGCCTGCTTGCCTGCCCGTTTGTCTTACTTGCCTGCATGCCTCTGTGCGTGCATGCGTGCGTGCGTGCGTATCTTGCTGGATAATTCTTAATAAGTGTGTGTGTGTATGTGTGTGTCTATCTCTCTGCGTGCATGCATGCTCGGGAAGTCGTGCGCCCAAGTGTCTGTGAAATCTTATTACGAAGAGTATATCTATCCTGTTGTATTTCTTTTACAGGAGAGCATATCACGTCGTGTTTCATGCTCGAACATGGTGTTGTTTGAAGCACGAGTTCCGTGTAGTGTGATATACGCTCTGGTTTCAATTACAGGGTCAGTGTGCTGTATTGGGGGCAAACAATTTTCAAGACTGGAATGAAATGTCATACATGTAACAGGGTGACACAACTTTGCTGACTTTGCTTTCTGTGCATGAGCCGCTCCTATTTTCCAGTCTGTCACCATGTGGTCGGTTTGGCTGCCCACTCAGCACTGTTTTTCTTTCTTTGTAAACATCCTCTCCAATTCCATTCCCGCACCAGACTCTTCCACACAAATGCCTACTGAAGCCATACCCTTCCATGCCAGCCTCGCCTTTCCACGCCTCCTTGCACTTGCAAGTCTTCATGTCACCACTCTGTTTCTTCTGTACATCTGCCCCTCCCAAGTTCTTGGACAGCAGAAGCCCACTCTGCCCCCCCCCCCCTTCCTCTTCCCACGCATTCCTGCTACCACCCCCCATCCCGCACCCTCTCAGTCCCATGCCACGCTTTTCTCTTGACCCCTCCCCTGAACCCGGCGTTTTCCGGTTTTATGGAATATATTGAGGTGACCACTTGTGCTTAGAGCAGAGTAGAGTAGAGCAGAATAGAGTACGGACTCATTCTTGCAGCTACTGAATAAATGGATGAAATGGGAACCGACTGACTCCATGTCCCTCTGTGCCTCTGCCGCCCAACACTTGGGAGGCAGGGGAAAAGTTCCCAAAACCTGCACGGTAGCCACAGAAACGTCAATGTTGGTGCCGCTACATACGGTTTATAAAACACTACTCTAATTATATCGTTCAAGCATGATATCAATGTATTAACTTCAGACATAAACCCACTGTAGTATTTCATTTCCGAGCTCACATAGTAACTGCTCCACACTGTTCGTGTTTATTTATTCGGTCATCTGCAACACGACGGCTGCCCTGTGATCCCAGCACTCTTTGACAGAACCCTTTCTAGCGTTCCTTTCGCCATTCGACTGCTGCTCAAATTTTCGATTGTACGCGTTTCGACTGCCGCTCAAACTTTGATTGTACGCGTTTCGGTGTTAGAACTCTTTCTAGCGTCCCTT
>JAWQFJ010017030.1:105000-117500 GCA_034096865.1 Theodoxus fluviatilis | reverse complement strand
GTTGTCCCCGAACACAAGTTTGCTGTATCCACAACGGCCAGTTTGTATGCAGTTGTCCCCGAACACAAGTTTGCTGTATCCACTACGGCCAGTTTGTATGCAGTTGTCCCCGAACACAAGTTTGCTGTATCCACTACGGCCAGTTTGTATGCAGTTGTCCCCGAACACAATATTGCTGTATCCACTACGGCCAGTTTGTATGCAGTTGTCCCCGAACACAAGTTTGCTGTATCCACTACGGCCAGTTTGTATGCAGTTGTCCCCGAACACAAGTTTGCTGTATCCACTACGGCCAGTTTGTATGCAGTTGTCCCCGAACACAAGTTTGCTGTATCCACTACGGCCAGTTTGTATGCAGTTGTCCCCGAACACAAGTTTGCTGTATCCACTACGGTCTTTGTTCACTTCTGTTACTACGCACAGTTAGAACACACCTTCATGGAGCCTGCTCCAGTAGTTCAGCCAGAGGCGTACCCAAGAACAGAAGAGCATAGGAATTGCTTTGTGTCCTTGCGATCTACTTTCAATGCAAGATTCACATTGACTAACGGCAAAGATGAAGTGAGGCACGAAGAAAAGGTAGCAATAGTGCTATACGAGTGAAGGATCTACAGGTTAATTTTACTATAGCTCACATATGCAGTGCTGCTATCAACTTTGGCGAGGCATCCTCCATTTTGAGGTATATCTACCACGCGTGGAATGACCTGGACAATACTGTTGTATACATATGTTTTGACGCTTGAGTCGTGGGGAACCATTCGTTACTATTACCGAGGATCTGGCTTCCTGGCTACCTTTTTTGTCTTTGGAAAGTACCTTGGGGCTCTGGGGCCGAGTGGTTGGCGCGCTTAACCTGCAGCTGTCTGTGCCTAGAGGGTGCAGCATTCGAAGCTGCACGGATGCCCGTGATGCATCCACGAGGAAGATGCTGAACTCACATTGTTTCTCCTCATCCAGGAGTAAAACCGGGTACCTGTGAGGGCAGTGCTGACACAGTGTAGCGAGATGAACACTTGCATGCGGCCATGAGCCAGCATCAGGTTGGAATTCTCCCCAGGGAGTGGAGTTGATGATCCTACCTGACTGCATGGGTCTTATCTGTCACTCACTGCATTAGTCGTCAGGTGCCAGTGAAGTACTGATCAAGCGGCCCATTGCTCAGGGGGTAAAATGTAAAGCGGTTTGAGACCCAGACATTGGTGAAAAGTCGCTGTATAAAAATCAAACTTTTACCATTTCCCTTTTTGATAGGAAGATGGCTGATGGACCATGGGGAATGCATAGGACAGTTTGCGGCTTGAAGCGAGTGTTTCTATAATATCAGTCTGAGTATCTCAATTATTAGAAAAATAATACGTTGTCATCTCGAATAATGCGGAATACGTTGCGATTTACATGTATATTTGCAATTAAACATTCAAGGGTTTACTGTATTTTGCTGAAACAAACGAGAATATTTCAACTTGTTGATGTCTGCTCTCTAAAAGAAGAGACTGTATGCTTTGAATTCGACAAGAACGGACACAATCGTTAACAAAGTGGACTGCATCTTGAAAAGGCTTCTCTCCTCTCAAATCCGGGCAAATAAAACAGGTCTGGTCATTATGTGTTGGTTTATTTTTGGTTAAATACCGAAGCGGCCGCTTATCAGACTATATTTTTATTTGCAAATAACATTGCTTTTGTGGTTGTTTTGGATTATACCGGTTTACTAATGAAGCGACTGCATGTCAGAATTTCATTGCATTTGCAAACCTTTTTTTCCTCCTGCAAAGTCAATAAGGGCTAAAATGGAATAACCGAGTAAACTGGTCTTAAGTAAACCATTTCAATTTGCCACAAACGTTAGGCAACGAGTTCCATTAGTGAAGAAAATTGCTAGTTGTCGGATCGATATGGTTGCCTCGCTTGGAACAATTAATCCAGTCTGGATTTTGTATGGCTTCTACAAAGGATGCCATCCCTACCCATGACTGGCTTGACACAGGTCATCGCTTGTCATATATTTTTGCGAGTAATGGAATATATTTTTTATCATTCACAAGAGAAGTGTTTACTGTTTTTGTATCACGGATCAATACTGGTCACAAATGCACCTGGCTTGTTAAACTTTACTTACGCAGTAGCCACGGCTACAACCAACGGAAGAAAAAAGACGACTAAACGCATTAGAATAAGGGCCTTTTTCATTCCACACTGATTTAAGGTTTCAGCACCGAATGTACTAATACAATTTTTAGGCGTGGCAGCTGGCATGACCACAAAGGAATTTCACCCATATTGATCCAAATTTGAATAACAAATAAACGTCCATTATACGTCGTCTCAGCCGTCGGCAGCTGTTCAAGACAAACCAATAACGGAAACAAAAACAAATTAAAATGTCAACTTCACGCGTCCGAATGATCGTGCTTTCAAAGCAGGCGTTGAAACGATGTGTGAGTCAGAGTGCATTCGAAACGTTATCTCAAGAAGACGAAAAAGGAGTGAACACTTTTTAAAAATACAAAAATGATTTAAACATGTTAATAAACCAGAGGACGAACAAAAGGCAGAGGATGAATAATGAAAGAATGGGTAAAGGGCAGAGGTGAAGGAAGTTCAAAGTAAAGATGGGTTGGAAGAGAAGGACCATTAACAACTACTGAGCACTGAATCACAAGGACGGTAGTTTTTTCGGCCAGTCATACACTTTTCCCACTTTCCCTCCTCTCTCTTCCATGCTTAATGGCAAATCATTAGATAAGAGTAGATCTTTGGGAAAGGGACATTAATTCCAAAGAGAATATGTACATTGCCTGTATTTTGATTGATTAGATTGATGAATTGTTACGGAATATCAGCCTTTGTAGGCTACGTAAGGTGACTGACCATAAAAATCACTACAGATGGTTAGGGAAGGGCAAGTGAAATCTCGATGTCCCCAATTATTTGCCTTTTCCGGATCGCGTAGGGAGACGTGATGGGTCTCTTCTTACTCGCAACCCACAGGGGTTCACCCTGTCAGTCATTCTATATCAAGGCAAGTCATCTTCACGGACAGTACTCTAGTGACTGCAGTGATACGGCAGAGGTCGTGAATTCTAGGGGACGTGTGGATGATAAAACACGTTGTCCAGTGCGCTGTAAGTGCCCGAAATTCTTATGGACGCTTGCGATGTTAATGGGAACTTCTGTAATTCGAACACGGCCAAGGACCGACAGGTGGCACTCCGACATTTTGGAAAAACGCACGGCGTAGCTGCCAGATTTGCACCAGAGCAGCATGAAATATTTACGTAATCGAAGATCTCAAAATTGGACGAAGACAAATAATCCCATCGGCGATGGCACTTCCTCCCCCATGATGAGAGCGGAAGAGTCCTTACAGCCCTTGTTGGTTTTGCACCCGTAGCGTGTGCCTGGGGAAGACCTTGAGCGCAGGTTTACGAATTAGTGTGTGTGACGTCCGAGAACAGAGGTCACAACCTGCTCTTCAATCATCATAGATTGCCGTGGCTTTTTTCTTTGAATCTGCACGTGTCCAGTGTACTCTACCAGTGGAATACATTTATGTAAGAAGCAGGAAAGACGATCATAGCTGAATGATAAAAATACGTAACCTGAACATAGCATGAAATTCAGTTCGTTTTATAGACCTTTTTACGACATTATTGCAGCAGTTAATGTTAAAACTAAACTGGCTATGCTGCTTTGTAGTGTAGCGTTTGTGAAGACAGTAATTTGAAGAACGTATGGTATTTGCTTCTTTTTTTAATTAAAGCCCCCCCCCTCTCTCTCTCTCTCTCACTTCTTTCTTTCTCTTTCTGTTTTTCTCTCTCTTTCTCTCTCTTATCCTCTCTCTCTCTCATCTCTCATCTCTCTCTCTCTGTCTCTCTCTCTGTCTTTCTCTCTTTCTCTCTCTCTTCTCTCTCTCTCTTCTCTTCTCTTCTCTCTCTCTCTCTCTCTCTCTCTCTCTCTCTCTCCTTTCTCTCTCTCACCTCTCTAACATCCACACTCGCCCTTCACCTATTCTTTCGGCGTCGCAACGCCGTCTACAGTTACCTAATTACGAGTCAGTCCATTAGCTACGAGGCAGCTCGTGGACAGGAATATGGGTCGCCTTCTTTCCCCTTAGCAGATGACACACAGGTTGACCCCCATCTGTACAGCCTGTGACGAGAAAACCCTCGCCAGGCGGTCAGACTAAAGATCATTCCGTGACTCCTACATTTCTACCAATGAGAGCGAAGGCCCAGATATCACTTTGCTACACCTTTACTGAGAGAGAATAATGTTCATAATGATCAAATGCATTTGCTATTTTTATACAAAGGTCGTTAAGAAATGTTGCAAATGAAATATTTCAATAAAGAATGTGAGGTATGAATACAGAATAAGATACATTACACAAATCAATGCAAATCCATTACTTTGGCATCTTCTCTGTGGTTTAAGGAGTGGAAGCAAATACAAAGGTCAGGAGTAACATGACGTGCACGGATTTTTGGTACAAATTCGCGAAGATTTTCCCAAGAGTATGGATTGAAGATTACCACCACAATTCTCACAGTAGCAGGCTAGTCAAATGGTGTCCTTTAAGAATTGTAAAGCAAACAAAATTATTATTGAAACTGCAGTAGAAAAGAGAGTCTGAGTTATCGAATGGTAACGCATAGCTGCCTGTTCGGCTTTCATCACGCTGCCACCTGGTGTGCAGATGGTGCACAAGTCGACACGGGCCCATTATAGACTTCATCCCAGGGCGCTTTTATTTACTCACTCATTGGCGTTTCAAAGAAATTATTGATTGTTTCCCATCAAATGATTCAAAGAGAACAGCTTGGACAGCATTAGGCGATACACAGTAAGTCTGAATCTGGAATACTCAATGACAACCTATCTTGCTGCTTACTTTAGTTACAGGGTGTTTGCCACCAAAAGGTTGCTGTACAGCTGGATAAACGTTCTCGAAATGGTTAATAGACGCGTTCCTAAGACACGCAGACGCTGTTTGTAATGTTCTGCAACACCCACTCCCAACACAGCGAAATAGGTCCTTTATTTACCAAGGCTATGTTCACTGTGGGGATGACAAGATGGCCGCAACAGAATTGCCAGTCCCCCCTTTGCAACACTTCCGTAATCTTTTGTTTACTCTGTCAACAAAACTACCAGGCGTATAGTATTGTCCGCTTCATTCATCTGCACAACCTCAAAACTATATTCTCCTTTTCCTTCTAAACCCACTTCTTCCTCCTCTCACCCTACCCCCAAACCCACTCTTACCCCCAACCCACCCTCTGTTGATTCCGCAAATCTGAGATTTCCTTGTCGACGTACGAACGAACGCAAGAGCTTTGTTGCTGCAGTGAATGGTTATGTTACGGTCCAGCCTTTTTTCCATTTTCTATTGTTTGAAACGAACGCCATGTCGATGTTTTGACGGAAACAAGCTGAGCTTTGCACTCTGTGACCAGTTTGAATCGGCTGTTTTTTAATTATCAGTGACGCAACAATGAATTGATTGACGGGATGTGGTGGCGCATGCACTGTGAATAACTCTTGAGTCGAAGACGCTGGAATCATGTAAATCAGTTTACTCATGGAATGTCTTATGAGCAGACGTATTTTCAAGCAGCTCCGTGTTGAGATGAAACACGTTAAAATTCTAATCCTTCCCAGACCATCTGAAAGGTTGTATTAGAAGAACAGTGTCCTCTACTAATGAAGGTCCAGCTTTGCCGGTTTATGACGCCATCTCGCCATATGAAAGTTACGTCGTTCGGTTCTGAATGCTGGCTGGTGTTCAAACCTATGTCTGCACGTGTACATGTGTGTGTGGGAACTCACAAGTGTCTATGGTCTTTTTGATCCTCTCCTTTCGAGGTGTAGCCTTGAGAGAGAGTGTGTGCTTGTGAATGCCCATTTCTGAGTGGACATCGTTTTGGGCAGAATTTTCATCGTTGGAAAGTTCTAGCAGCGTCATCGCCTATCTGCGTGAACTTGTGAGTAACTCTTGGGTCAACTTTGGATTTGGGTCAGTGAAATTAATCCTCTACTTTTCAGTCAGAGAGTAGACTGATAGGATTGATTGACAGTTTCATTCATATTGCCTTGAATTTGATTTTATGCATGATTCAGTTGGATTCAAGAAAATCTTTGATGAATAATGTGTCCCGTCATGCGAGCGTGAGAGAGAGTGAGTGAATTAATTATCCCGCCCTCCACGATTGATACCCCCAGACGCCAAAGCAGAAAGAATTCGAGAAATGTGTGAGTGAGTGCGGAGGGAGGTGATAGGTTATAACACATTTCGATTAAAAGCTTTCTTCGGTGAAGAAAGGACTTTGCATGACCAGTGCTTCCAAAGTAAACTTCAGGCACGGGACTCCATTAGGGGTCGGCTCTCTATTGCGGAGGGCCGCTTTTGCGGAGGGCTGCTATTGCGGGATTTTTTTTTGTAACAAAAGTTCTTAAGACAATTTTGATTCTTTTGTCCTAAAACGCGTAAAAAACCATAAAGGTTGTTGTTCCTTGTTTTTTGAACTTAGACATTTTTTCATGTTTTTTTTCTATTGCGGGGGGCCGCTATTGCGGGATTATTTTTGGGTCAAAAGTTCTTAAGGCCATTTTTATTTTATTGTCCTAAAACGCGTAAAAAACTATATAATTTTTATTACTTTTTTTTCTTTTCGGGTTTTACCGATAGCACTCAATTTTTTTAAAGTAATAAAAACTATATGTTTTTTTACGCGTTTTAGGACAAAAGAATCAAAATTGTCTTAAGAACTTTTGTTACAAAAAAAAAATCACGCAATAGCGGCCCTCCGCAATAGCGGCCCCTCCCCCTCCATTACACAGCTCCCCAATTCAATCGAGTCGTGTCCTTTTTGTAACGGGATGGAAGTTTAAAGGCATTTCCGTTGGGTTGTGCCAAGTATAACAATCTAGGAGGGGATACATTGTGCGACATATAAGGGTAAGAAGAGAATACAGTACCCTTTCAAAAGGTACTACCATTCAGACAACATTGGACCTAAAATGAGAGAAAACCTATGTCAATAATACGTTATAAGTGTCTCAAACACAAAAGCGATGTGTAACGCTTATCGGACAGAAAACGTATACTTATAATTATTCATGTGTTGCTATGATGTTCAGTGGGCTGTCGGCCGACGAATAAAGTTCAGTTCAGTTCTGAATTAATCAAGTCCACGTCTCATTCAAATTACATTCTGACATCTGTCTGATTAAAATCTCCATTAGCTAACGATCGGTAGGTAAGGGTATACTGAATCAAAGACGTTGTCTCATTCAGAGTCCACACAACAGCGAGACGAAACGGAAGCATTATTAGCGGGTGACTCAGACCATGTAGTGCTCTGAAAAGGTGCAGGCCGCAGAATACACAGACTCGTGTGAACGCCATCCAATCCTTCTCAGATTAGCGGGAATCTGGCCCAGGCCTCCTGTCAATAAGGTCAGAGCCGTGAAAGAGGCTGAAAGACCTGTCCAGGAGATTATCAGCTCGTTAAGACAGTCACCTTTGAAGCTTTAGCAGACGTGAAAACCAGCAGCGTGCACAGCTTTGCTGCCTCACAGTCGATCAAAGATTACAAACAAAAGCGATTTTTTGGCAAATAAGCATGGTGTGCTTTGCTGTCTCACAATCATGCTTTCACTTTCAGTGCAGATAGTTATGGTCGTCTGCTGATAAGTATAACATTTCACCGCTACAGAGCCGATCGTAGTCCGAAGACCAATGTGATCTGCAGCTAGATACAAATAGTTTCGTTGGGTGCATGGAGGAAAACATCTTTGCAGCATGGATATGATCAATCTGCTGCGTTAGCCTTTTCATGCAGTTCGGTACCATCCATTGGATACGTGTTTTCCTATGTAAAATTGGTATTGTCTCTTGTGTGGTTTTTCCCACTCACCGAGATAACAATAGTTGTTGAAATGTTCACAAGACAAATAACATAATTCAATTTCGTGTTATCTAAGAAGAAGGAGTTAACCGAAAATATAATTGTCTTAATATGGCCAGAAGTACTTGTTCGCCACACAAGACACAGCAGCTCTGGTAGTGATCTATAGTGAGTGTGTTAGTGTGTTTGCTGGCTTCATTGTTCGTTTGTTTGCATGTGTGCTTACATGCTGACCTCTTCTCAGTTGCCTGTATGCGTGTGTGCAAGCGAGCAAGCGTGCATGCTATAGGGAGTAAGTGCTTATGCGTGTATGTGTTCGTGCGTGTGTGTTCTCTTGTGTATGTGTGTTGAGTGGTTATAAGTGGTGGTAGTAGTGCTAGTATTGGTGGCGGTTGTGCCTATTTGTATGTTTGAGTGTGCATGTGTGTGTGAGTGTGTCTGTGTCTGTGTATGCGTGTGTATGAGTATGTGTGTGTGTGTGTGTGTGTGTGTGTGTGTGTGTGTGTGTGTGTGCGCGTGTGCACGTTTCTGTACGTCCACGTTCGCGGATCTACTGTGCGCGCATGTCAGTCTTTAGACATGTCTGCCTGCTTCTTTTACTGTCTGTCTGCCAATGTGCCTTCTGTCACCGCAGGTACGTGAGAAAAACGCATACTGGCCTTCAGTATCGAAGATATAATCCTCACATTTCTTTCACCTGTGCACAACCACACATTCAAACACATATCCCCCTACCCACCTTGCACACAACCAAGAACTATATCAACCAAAAGGACACCGTTAACAGAGCGGGTAGCCATCGCAATGTGCTTGATATGTTTGTGTCGGGAAACAGAGATCCCACAACTGTAAAGAGATCTCATACAACCGAGCGTTTGCTCGTAAAAGGCGAGTTCGCCAGCAAGGGAGAGGTGAGATATTGCTCTTGCAGGTCTTTCTACAGGTGTCTTATTGCCTGGCCAGGCAGGCTTTCAAAGGAAACGTGTCGAGGTCACACACTGCTGGCCCCGTCAAACAATGCACCTCGTTTGACAGTCAATGCCGCTTCGATGGCGTACATCTTCGAGAGCAATATATTTCCTCTTCAACCCATCTACACGTCAAAACCCGGAGAGAAGGCTTCAGAGAGACAATATGGAGGATGGCGACTCCAAGCGTGAGGTTGTGGCAGAATGACAGACTGTGTCGGAGTCTTGTTACGATTGACAGAGGCTAAGAGCCTCACAGCGATGTGAGTTTCATCAGAAAACTGAATAGAGATCTTGAAAGGGGAGCGTGTCAAACTGACCGACTAAGCTTCTTTGTTTAACGACATTTCTCGGCAAAATACTGAAGTGCTAGACCAAGGAGCCGCTCCCCTCAGGCCTCGATATCTGATCACACAGATACGTCACCAATCCTTGTGACACTCTGCAGTTGAACAATGGTTGCCCGTCTTGCTGAAGTTCAACGACAAAAAGGACCTACACCTTGCATTTGGCAGGAAAATCCTTTGGGACGGGAGTATAGCACGCTGTCTTTTCTACGAGTCGTAATGACAAATGTTTGCTGATCACGGTGAGGGAATCGATAGGTTCCGTTACCCATTAACATAGACAAGTAGGAAATGCAATCCCCTGGAGTGCTCTATCCTGCCAAGCGTGACGAAACACCATCTTCTGGTCCCAGACAAATGAAAGTGGGTCCAGAGAGCCGCAGGAGGTCTCCAGAGTGCCATTCACTGAGCCATTCAACCTGCCGTGGTGTTGGTGTGCAGGCTCAACTACCACCACCAGACTACTGAGGGAACATGTGGGGCACAATAGCGAGAATATACGCACCCATTCCCCTCACCGAGTCCAGCGAGTACCGCGAAAAGTTATGGGTTGGTCTAGTCCACCCGAAACCCAACGACAACTCAATAGGAAGAAACGATAACATGTTGATTTGAACAAAAGTGATAACTTAATAAGTGACAAGAATTCGAAGATGGACAGTGATTGTTTTTTAGTCGTGTAAATATGGGGTACCGTCATGATTCATTGTGAAGAATCTTTCGAGAAAACTTCATTTGAAAAACAGGTTTACTTTTGATCTACGCAGACCACAGGATAAGCCACCGAAGGCAAGACAGATGGACGTGCGCTTTGTCGATTTAGACTTTTCATTTCAAAGGTATATACAACGGAAATGAGTTATGTTCTCGGCATAAACAGAACACAAGACTACAACTACCGTTCTTAATATGAAGATCAAGACGCTTCAAGGACGAATGCAGACGTATCATGAAAACTAGATCATCCAATTTCCGTGAAGATTCCATTTGTAAATGGCAAGAGATTTACGCGTTTTCGAAAATAACCATGTAACTTTATTCATTTTATGACGCATTGACGAGGGACTTATAGTTCTTCTAGTCATTGATCACATGCTTTGTCATCAAAATGAAAATAATATATGAAATTGATGCCTGAATGAAACGCTGAAGAAGAGTCCAGTGGGACACACGAAGGTCATTTACAGCAATTTCTCTGTTTAAAGCTCCTGAACTGGCTTATCAGCTGTTGAAATTATTTTAATGTTAATTTGTGTTTGCAAAGTGACTTAAGAGCTAAAGAGAGCAACGCAAATTAAACAACTGTTTTCTTCTACTCTGGTTCTCTGTGTGCACATGAGTGTGTGCATGCGTGTGTGCGTGCGCGTGTATGTGTGTGTGCGCGCGTGTATGTGTCCACGCGTGTGTGCCTTTGTGTGTACGCGTACATACGTGCCCGAATTTGCTGGAATTTACACGAAATGATACTAATCAATAGAAGAAATAATAGTCAGAACATTCCGCAGACTGGAAGTGTGGCCGGTCATCCAATCGAATACCTCCTACTAAACAGCTTTGGCATATGTCCAGATTCGAAAGTCCCAACCTTGTTTCTTCCATGCCATGTCGCCCAGCCCTACCGAAGGTTCCGCGATCGATGGCAAGCTCTGAGGTCTTCTGTGTACCGCTGCATGCAGCTGTCCCGCGACTATCCCCACTTGTGTCCCATTGACTAATGGACCGGAGATCAGAACACCCCCCACGAGGCTGCCAGTTGTTAGGATTCATTAACCCGCTGCCGCAGTGGGGCTATGGACGGTAGTGCCCGTGGAGAGAATCTTTTCACGGATTCTCCTGCTTTGTTCTCGGTGGCGAACTCAACGCAACATCAAAGTGCCTATTCTCGTCCATGACTGATCGGATCATGGATTTTTAATGTACTTTCCTACCTATGTGAGAAATGAATGGCATACATTACTGAAATGACCTATCTTGTTCTAACCTTGTGTGCGTCTGCTTCACAATGAAATATCCTTTGGAGGAAAAAAGAAGATTCACGTTCAACATACTTTATTATCCAAAATGTGGAAATTTCCCTTGATGGAATACAGCTCAATGATAAAAACGTTCGAAAGAAAGGTTACATGATTGTGCCAGTAAAAAATAATAGCGGAGAAACACTATTACACGAGAGTTTGATATGTAAAATATGTGTGATAACAAGTCCCCATGTTTACCACATTTTTTCGTCTTTGACATCTTAGGATCTTCGTGTCGTCATCGACCATCACATCTCTCTCAGGTGACCTGTCTGGCTCCAGAGGGACGACAATAACCGTACATTTACAGCAACGTCGTTGACCGCAATCCATCTGCCACGTGAGCCTTCTGATGCATGGTGCCGACATACATCATACGACTGAGCAGGGTCGACATGCATCTGAACTACCCAACATTTTATGATAACAACAACGGCGTCGACGACGACGACAGAAACAATTATCACGACAGTGATGATGATGACAACGATAACGACAACAACGACAACGACGATGACAGTGACGATGACGACCACGAGAACACTACGTATTAGCACCTCGCATATGTCTTACCGACGGTTTTAAGTGCCATTGAAAACTCAAAGTAGGAAAAAATAGTTATCCATTCACTATAGACTCTTGCACGCAGTTTTGTGTGTGTGTGTGTGTGTGTGTGTGTGTGTGTGTGTGTGTGTGTGTGTGTGTGTGTGTGTGTGTGTGTGTGTGTGTGTGTGTGTGTCTTCCTTTGGCTTTCAGTTCCACGTTTACTAGAGCCCTTCCCTGCAAACTACATGTGAGCAATCTGCATGGAGAGGCATGGATCCGTCACCCCTGATTCCATTCCTCACAGCGTCCATTTCCCGTCCTGGGTAGAACCGATGGATCTTTTATTGATCTCTGTGCACTGCTCTGATCCAAGCCCTCAGGGGGAGAGGCGGGGGTGTATTTGGGGGATTCAACCCTCGGGGGAGAGGTTGATGGGATGCAAGAAGGAAGGAGATGGGGGAGTAAGAATAGGAAGGGGGAGGGAGTTTAGGGGGTATGAGGGAGTGGGGGGTAGGGGAGTGGGATGTGGGGGGTGGAGGGTGTTACTCACGCTCTGTCCATGATCGGGCATATCGATTTTCACCTGGCCGTGGCCCTCGGTCTGTCTCCCTCTCAATCAACGTCCCGCTCCACCTTGGTGTGGGGATTTAAAGCCACTGCATGCCTAGTACTAACCGTCACTGCTTCCTCTGGGCATTGCAAAGG
>JAWQFJ010017030.1:77500-100000 GCA_034096865.1 Theodoxus fluviatilis | reverse complement strand
GGTCTTTGTGCTTGTATCTTGAATCGCTGTTGCATTTCCCCCAGGAGAGGTGTCGAACCATCTTGCAGCATAGCAATGGGAACGCACGCTAAGGGATGTCCCCGGAAGTTGGTAGATGTCACTCGCGTATCTATTTTTAGATCGCGCCGTTCGCTGCTTGCCTGCAGACGCTACGCCATGCAGTGCAAACACCGGACTAATCTGCTTCCACAGTCTGGTTCCATGAAAGACCTACCATTGCACTCTGCCTATTTCTCCGTCTGCACAGCAGCTTTAATCACTCTGTTGAGATTCAGAATTGGGATTAGCCATTCCAGCAACACACGGCATAACCCTACCACATGCTCTTGTCCTTCCCTCCAGCGAGCCAGCCCCTCGTTAGGTTTAATGGTGTCGACATTCTGACCTTTCGCAGTCGTTTTGTTACGTCACTGGGGTCAGTCAAAGAACCGAGAGCTGCAGGGTCGAACGGTAGAGACAAGCATGTGCACGAAGACATGCAGATAACTCGCAAACGAAAGTACAAACATACACACACGTGCGCGCATGCACCACACACGTCAACGCACATTTAAGACAGCCAGAGCTGTGAGCTGCGGATATGTAGCGGTGAGTGAATACTCCTATTAATATTCATTTGGTCAGAATTATGGAATTTCCCCCATGAATGAATGATATAAAGCTGAGACTTAGAAAGTCAAAACTTATGTTAAATATCCCATGGTTAATGAAAACAAAATAACTGGTGGCTTTTTAGAAAATCAAGAGATCGTTGAGTACATAACAGAAGGGAATTTGACCGCTGTGTGTGCGTATTACATTAAAAGCTAATACAGTTCTGATATCATACTACTCTGTACATTCTCTCATTCCGGTTGGCTGACTCGGTGTTCTGGTAGTCTTAGAAGCAACAACTCCTGAAGTGCCATCGATAATGATGATACACGCGCTTTGAGCACCAACAAGGGGGTGAAAAGACATAATATAAAAATGTGCATTCACCTTTACATATGAAGGGTGAATAAGAGCAGCAATTGCAGTTGTGGAGGATACTCAATTCTTACAGCCTTACCCATTGTGTAGATACATAGCAGACTTAAGAGTGAACAAGAACATGCATTACTGCCCTTACTATTCATTTTGCCAAAGGTTTATTCAGTATTTAGTATGAAGTTTTGCATTGTGTATGCATCAGCCGCTTGATATTCGTGTTGTGTATCCAGACTTTTAAAATCAATATTCTCCTCAACGCCTTCCTAGAGAAATTCATACACAGCATTATGTAACATCCTTCTGTTGCTATGGTAACCCTTGGGAATACACATGAGGAACCATGGTACTCCACAGCGTTCCAAAAAGGTGACAGTCTTTGTATGATTGTTAGAATTCCTTACATAAAAAAATGTAAATGATCCTGCAACAAATAATTTTATCCCATACTATAGTCACAGTCATCGCAATTTAAACGATGTCGCTCATAGTCTATTCCAACAGTCTAACAGATTAGACAACGAAATAAAGAATGCAAGCTCATTGGCGGAGGACGAAATGAAGTCATATTGTAGTCTGCAACACAATGATGCTCGTTCAGTCCGAGGCTACAATCTATCCGATTCATTGTGGTGACACATATGCTCGGAAAGAACATTTATTCTTCTTTATGATCCCGTTTACAGATCACGATTATCTTAACTCCGCGCTGCGCAGCTGGGCGTCAAAGTGAGTACCCCCCGAAAATGAACTTGCAAAACGAATGTTTTCCGTTTCTTAAATTCATAAAATAATCAGATGCAACAGTATTTTGTAAAACTAAACGTCAAACCATAGCCCAAACATTTATCTTTAAGAAAACATGCGTTTTGAAGAGAAAACAAAAAGGGTGTGTCTTCTACGGGCTTTGAAAGACAGGAGGCGTTAACATGTTTTGCAGGCAAAAACGCTGGTTGTAAGGCCTTTTTACTCGGGTGACAGTGCGGTATTGTCCATATCTCAGCGTGTTTACAAGATACAGCAATGAAACTTGGCAGTCATAAAAACAAGTCTTTTGTTCTAACGCTCACCAAAAATTAAGTCAATACCTTAAAAGTGCAAGTGTCTACAAGCATCTTAAGGCGGTACTTTAAGGTCGGCGCTGAAACAAAAGTTCTGAATGGGAAAAAGTTCGGCTTCTGCATACACATAAACAACGTTTCAAGGTACCTACGTCTTAAATTTTATTAACTTCAAACCACGGGCTGAGCGCATGGACAAGTTTGAAATTTGGGTAATGTTTTTTTCGTTTCATGATAGAGACTCGTTCTTTATGCTTTGTTAAAGTCAGACAACTCTTCCCCTAAACATTGTTAGATGTAAACATTGAGCTTAACTCTATCCACTTTGACTCACTTTGACGCCCAGCTGCACAGCTCGGAGTTAAGATAATCGTGATCTGTAAACGGGATCATAAAGAAGAATGAATGTTCTTTCCGAGCATATGTGTCACCGCAATGAATTGTTAAATATTGGATAAAAAATGGAATCAACCCATCGTTTGCGTTTCTTTTGTGGTTCAGTGTCTATCTTTCTGTCTTTCTGTCTCTATGTCTCTCTGTCTCTCTCTCTCTGTCTCTCTCTCTCTGTCTCTCTCTCTCTCTCTCTGTCTCCCTCTTTCTCTCTCTCTCCCTCTCTCTGTCTCTCTCTCCCTCTTTCTCTCTGCATGTGCTCGCGTGCGCTCGCGTGCGTGTGTGCGCGCGAGCTCGCGCGTAAGTTTCCCCAATAAAATGTTTGGCTTTGTATTAGATACTACTTGGCGGGCGAAAGCTCGGATGTTTGAATGAACTATAGCAGATCTGACTCCTACATCTCCGGTGTATCCCTGTCCTCAAAATAGTTTCTTGCGCAGCTGGGTTGTACATGTATTTTAGCTAGAATGGCCTTCCAGTACTGGAAAAATAGGACCAAGTGGTGTATTCAGCTGTGAATGTGAGGCATCCACATTTCTCAATCTTGCTACCACCCACCTCATTACATGTCGCGATTCCTGTGAACTGGTTCGCCGATTTCTGGCTCCTGTTTTTGATGAGACAGAATGCGGGAGGCCTAAATCGCTCTCGATTTAGATGGCGCTGACAGAAGTGCTAGCTTGCAGCCACTGCGTGTTTTATATACATATACCATTCCAGGCTTGACTATAATGGTGGGCGAGGAATGGGAGCAAAGCCTTAAGTGCCGAAAGGTTGGGGGAAGAGAGAGTGTGACAGAAGAGAAATGAGGTGGGGACGCGTGGACGCAACACTGGTAGAACAGGCATCTGCTTTACGGAGTGGGAGAGTGAACGAGAGAGAGAGAGAGAGAGAGAGAAAGAGAGAGAGAGAGAGGGAGAGAGAGGCGAGGAGGGAAGGAGGGGGGTTGGGGAAGGGAGGTAGGGAGGGAGGCAGAGATATGGAGAGAAAGAGATAGTGAGAGAGATACATAGTTAGAGACCAAGAGAGAGAAAGAAACATACACAAATACAGAGAGAGATATGAGAGAGGGGGAGAGAGAGAGGAGGGGGGGGGGGGGGGAGGGAGAGAGAGGGGAGGTAGGTAGGGAGGGAGGCAGAGATATGGAGAGGAAGAGGTAGAGAATGAGAGAGATATATAGTTAGAGACCGAGAGAGAGAGAAGAGAGAGAAACAAACACAAACACACATACAGTCAGAGAGAGAGAAAGTGAGAGAGAAAGAAAGAGACAGACAGACATATAGACAGACATACAGACAGACATACAGACAGACATACAGACAGACACACAGACAGACACACAGACACAGACAGACAAACACATAGATAGACACACAGACAGACAGACAGACAGACAGACAGAGAGAGAGAGAGAGAGAGAGAGAGAAAGAAAGAGAGAGAAAGAGAGAGAGCGAAAGAGACAGAGAGAGAAAGAGAGAGAGAGAGCGAAAGAGAGAGAGAGAGAGCGTGAAAGAGCGAAAGAGAGAGGGGAGAAAGAGAGTATGAGAGAGAGAAAGAGAGAGAGAGCGCGAGTAAGAGAGAGAGAGAGAGAGAGAGAGAGATTGATTTTGATTGATTGCTTTATTGCGGCCGACGACCCGTCTTAGTACTATGCAGTTATGTGCAGATAAAAAGAAAAATAGTGAAATGTAAGTCCCTAGGTGAAGTATAAAACTGTATCATCATCGCGTATGTATAGGAATATTATTCCGTTAAAACTATTTGTCACAATTAGCACTATGATTAGTTTCATAATAAGGGCACTCATGGAAATATAGAATAGTTATATGTGTGCAGCTCCAAGTTATCGGTTCCTCTTAAGGATGAAAGGCAGGTTGCCTCCTGCATACTAGCTATATTTAAAACGGAGAGAGAGAGAGAGAGAGAGAGAGAGAGAGAGAGACAGAGAGAGACAGAGACAGAGACAGAGAGAGGGTGAGGTGGGTGTTGAAGTTGCGGGTGGGGGGTGGGGATGGAGGGTGAAATGTGGGAATGAGGAAAATAAAAGATAATAAATCTCTAAATTTACAAGGATAACATATATAAGGCAAAACAGACAAGTAATTGGTTCTCTTTTGTCATGTTGTATTTTGCAGCAAAACCGCTATGTGAGCTTATTTCACGTGGGGAAAAAAGGCGTAAAGCACACAGAGTAAATGGCGGTGAACGACATACCTTGTACCTTCGTAGCGTGGCGTAGATGCGTCTTTGAACGAGAGCAGCACCGAGGTCACGTGTCCATTCTTATGTCGAGGTCACTAGCAGATGATGTCCTATGCAGAGGAGGACGGTTGGCTGCTGTTGCTGCTATTTCCGTGACTATCTGCTGACTTATGACCCGTCCTCCCTTTTCCAGGCCGACGTCTTCTCCCCTCTCTCACTGCGAGGTCTTCTGGCGATGTGAATATTTCCAATGTGACCAGGTGCTATCAAACCAGCTTTAACTCTAGATGTTGTGAATATTTCCAATGTGACCAGGTGCTATCAAACCAGCTTTAACTCTAGATGTTGGTGTTTTGGAGGTGAATGTATTTGTGAAATCTGCAGTCTTCTCGGATTAATCTTGATATAAGTATGAGCAAAGCATAATCAAAATTGTAGAAGCTATGCCCATGTGAAAAAAGGAATCGTGCCAGCGACAACTTAGGGAAAATAGCCACACTGTTTACTTACACAATGGCTGCATGTACCTAGCCGAGGTAGAGCAGCAAAAAACTGAATTTCGAGCATTGTAACGTATTTCTGAGGCACATTGTAACGTATTTCTGAGGCACATTGTAACGTATTTCTGAGGCACATTGTAACGTATTTCTGAGGCACATTATTCGAGGACAAGAAAATGTTGCATCCCTGGCGTGTGTTTTTGTGAAAACAATTAAAGAGCCTATACTGACCACCATCACGCACACTACTCTATTTCTGCGTGTAGTGTCGATCATCTTGCTTGAGTTAGAACCATTTTCATGCTAGCAGGTCGCACTAAGGTTTTCTGCCCGAAGAAAACAGCCATCGGTGATTAATTTTTTTAATTGGGAGAGTTTATCAAGTGCAGTGGGCCCAGTCATAAAGAATCGAACGAAATCACCTCAGTGCAATCTACCTTGCCTTTAAACTTTCAAGTTTGTAAGACTATTGAGGAACTGTTTGTTTTCAACTTATCTGACTACAATACACATCTTATCAACACTCGGTAGTTGGAGGCACAAACAACATAACAAAATCTTACATTGTGGCGCTGACAATTTCAAGGAGATAATTCCTATCCTTTAACGTCATGTCCAATGCATGGAAGAGCTGACCCTACCTACACAATACGTGAACCATTGAATCGCTGAATGTCGACGACTGCGGCTTGGAAAGTCACCAGTGAGATCGCATTCAGACACACAGTCCTGGACATCCAGTCGTTGAAACTGTTCTAATTGTGCGAAGCTTCGGCCCACTTTGCCGAATTTTCTACTTCGCGTAAGTAATTTTTGGGGTTTGCCAAGCGTCCGAAGTTCGAAGTAGATTCGGTGATCGGGTTCTTCAATGTCCGATGTATCCTTCGACGAACACGTAAAGCGGTTTGAGACCCACATATACATGTATACAAGTTGTCAAATCGCTGTACAAACTTTACGTTTACAGTCGAGCATGGGGGAATAAATCTGTCGGCCTAGCTCTGGTATCGGGATTTATGATGGGCCAGCAGTGGTCTCAGCACTCGCAACTACGTCATCTCGTCTCCCTGACAACAGTGACGCCATGGTCCGACATGATGCGGGCAGCGGAGCGCCGTCAAGTAGGAGACTGAAGCAAAGAGCTTAATTGGTAGGTAAGTGCATGTCCTGATGACTGGGGTTGATGGAGCAGGCGGAGAAGTCTGAGCAGAGGCTGTCATATGAGGGACGACATGCAAGCTCATTTATCGGACCCGGAGAAATGCAGTGAGCACAGAATGCACGCACGTTGAGAGAGAGAGAGAGAGAGAGAGAGAGAGAGAGAGAGAGAGAGAGAGAGAGAGAGAGAGAGAGAAAGAGACGTACTTACACATACACGCATGGACGCACACACACGCACACACGAACACACACACACATGCACGCACGCACGCACGCATACAGACACACACACACACACACACACACACACGCACGCACGCACGCATACAGGGAGGGGGGGGAGGGAGAGAGAGAGAGAGAGAGAGAGAGAGAGAGAGAGAGAGAGGGCGATAGAGAGAGAGAGAGAGACAGACAGACAGAGAGAGACAGAGAGAGACAGAGAGAGAGAGTCAGAGACAGAGACATAGAGAGATAGAGAGAGAGACATAGAGAGATAGAGAGAGAGAGAAAGAGAGACAGAGAGAGAGACAGAGAGAGAAGAGAGACAGAGAGACAGAGAGAGAGACAGAGAGAGAGAGAAAGATGCATAGATTTAACGTTTAGTATTGATCGATTGACTAAATTCATTTGTTTATGACGATACATGTACACATGCATGTTTTTTTTAAAATTTAACCACTATCGTGAAGTCGACTCATTGTTAAAACATATTGCACACTCCCTCATTTTCCTTACAAGAGATAATCTAGCTGCTACAGTGAAACACTACTGGCGGTGCAATTCGACGATATCCACTGCGTTATTTTGTTCCAATGCTTGCCTTTCTGCAATTTGCCTGTACTATTACCGAGACAGGAAGTTCGACGCACTACCGAGTTCATGAGATAAACATGTCCACACTTAGCACACAGCAACTATCCCGGTCCTCTAATTTATTCATGACGACCGTTCAGGTCTGTCGACAGTAATTTACCGAGCATTATCGGAGATCACGGCCGTCGATAGCCGTCGATCTATTATTAAATGCTCCTCCAGTCAAAGTATCTACTACGTTTTACATGGAGCGCGCATGATTCAGAGCAAGCGGCCAGCAGCCCCCTGAGCCAGAAGCTAGTCCAGGCCGTCCCACTCTGAAGGCTCTGTGCAGCCTTGATGGAAGTCGGGCCCTGATGGTCGACCTCTCATCTGATCTCCATACAGAGCAGTCTGTCCTGATTGCCACCTACCTGGGGACTGAGCAGCGGGATGTTGGCCAGGTTCACACTACTGAAACGAACGTTGCATCCTGGGACAAGGTGCGGATCTCGCATTGCCTGTTCCCACGTTTTGAGGGCAATGATGGCACACTGTAGAGTTACAGTCCTATGTTTGTAGCCCTGAGTTTGCATCGCGTTGGGATACTACCCTCGGAGTGGAGATGATGCTGTTACCTACCTGTGTACGTCCTATATATGTGTCTGTCACTGTGTTTATCATCAGGTGCCACTGAAGGATTGTTCAAGTGGCCCAATGGTCAGGGGGTAAAACGTAAAGCGGTTTGAGATCCATATATGGGTGAAAAGTCTTTATATAAAATGACGCCTTTGCCACAATGCAATGCCATCAGTCATCTGCAGGATCTATACGCCCATCTTGACCGTGGAAATCCCCCTTCGGTCATTACTTTAGTTGGTGTTGTGTGAGTAGCTTCTGCTGTGGATGAATGGTTCTACTCGTTGCAACATCCTTCACCGCAGCAGACTCATCCGTAAATGGCTTTGCTACTCAGGCACCTCACACACGGAGTGCTTCGAGCCCCTGGAATTTCCTGAAGCCTTGGTTCTTCTCATCAAAGTTCTCTGAGGAGATCCCGCCTCTTCCACCAGCTTCTTCCCACCTACAGAGGTCCTTGTCCACCATCCTCAGATGGCTGGGAGACCACGTTTTCATACATGTGTGGCACCTATTCACCGCTCGATGCTGTCCCACAAAACATTTTTGTTACTCTACATGTACAATAACTCCTCTGTGACAAGGAAGTTTTGGTTTACCGTGTGATGTACAGTTATCGTTCCAGAAAATACAAAGGCTTTTCCACGTCAAGTCCATTATTCCTTTTTATCATGCACTGGAGTGAAACATCTTTTAAAATAAATCAGCTTCAAAGCAAATTCCTGAAAGACGAATCAACTGCACCTCTCTCTCTGTCTCTGTCTCTCTCTCTCTCTCTCTCTGTCTCTCTCTCTCTGTCTCTCTCTCTGTCTCTCTCTCTCTCTCTCTCTCTCTCTCTCTCTCTCTCTCTCTCTCTCTCTCTCTCTCTCTCTCTCTCTCTCTCTCTCTCTCTCTCTCTCTCTGCCTCTCTGTCTCTCTGTCTCTCTCTCTCTCTGTCTCTCTATCTCTGTCTCTGTCTCTCTGTCTCTGTCTCTCTCTCTCTCTCTCTCTCAACACTTCCATATCAATATATGGTGTTGATTTATTGTGAAGGAAGAGTTCATTCCGTCTTAAGAGGGCGGAGTCGTCAGATAAGAAACTGGATGAAAGAAAAACACAGCAACAAAAGATCAGGGCCCGTATTCACAACGGCGATTTATCTTTTTAACACTTGATTTATCCCCTAGCCCCGCGTTATCTTGATCGGTTAGATAAGGTACACTCGTCAGAGGATCCTAGGTTGCGCTTTGCTATATATACTGGTTTCCAGCCAAGGAAGAGCGGAACAGGCAGTTGGAGTCGTCTGAGTTTAGAGATAAATCGGAGTTAAAATAAATCGCCGATAAATCGCCGTTGTGAATACGGGCCCAGTGGTTTTTATTAACAATCATTCCAGGCTATAATGCTAAAGTATCGTCACGGTTTTTGCCACAGCTGTTGTCGAGGATGTGCTTCAGTGACACGACCATAGGTGTAAACCCGTCCCGAGGAAGCTCGGGGTTGGGGTGGGGGGGGGTGGGGGGCGACCACTCTACATATGTTTGATTGCTCCCAGCGTGCCTCGCACAGGCGCCATTCCATCAGCCCCCCCCCCCCCCCCCCCCCCCCCCCCACTGTGACAGCCTGGAAAGCCCCCAAACCCCCAGTGTACTCCCAGGGATAGACTGTCGGAAAGCAGCAACAGAGTTGGCAACAGCTTCCACTGCCTTTATTCCCTCCCACTTCCCCTCCTACCCCCCCCCCCCACACACTTTAGCCCATTCTACTAATCTCCGAACAAGTCCCCTTCCCTCTTGTCTCATTACATTCTAGTCTTCATGAGTGTCAGAGTGCCCAGGGAAAATTGAGGAGGATATGTGACGAGGACGAATGAAGGAATAATGAAATTAGAAGTCTAGCAGAGAAATCAGTTATGGAAGTCATAGTGTGTTTTCTTGTGCAACAAACGATGTGTTTCCAGACTAAATTGACAGCATTCACAGCGGTGCGTGCATACACATGAAGACACGTTCCCCAGTTGCACATGTTACAAAGCAATAGTTTCGATAAATAAAAGTCGTCGTTGTACAATTGAACAATTTAAACAAACTTATGTACGATAGTTCCTTATGACTTTTATCATAGTATATTCTGAGGTCACTGTGTCACATAAGTAGGCTGCGGAATACGGCCGGAACCAATCATCGTCCTTATCAGCTGGAACCATCGGCCGCTGGGTTGTCGGGACCTACTGAAGTAGCTCAGCTTGGGGCGGCCATTGCAACCAGAGACACTACCGCAAAGCATCAGAGGACAACATCGGGTTCAGTTTACGGAAGCAGATGCAGAGCCCATGCACAGAAATTTACTTGTCGCCAAATCCCAAAGCCAACCCCGAAGAGAGGCATCTGCACTCCTGTACAGTTCAAACAAAAATTAACACCAATAATAATAATAATAATAATAATAATAATAATAATAATAATAATAATAATAATAATAATAATATAGTTTATTTATACGCACATACGCACATACGCACACACCTTCCTTTGACGGGCAAGCTCATGGCATTTACAATTTAAAGAATCAACCGCTCAACATTACATTCCTACAAAAACTCACACATTATACATATAAACAACCACCACTCATTCATCATTTCTTCCGGCAGGACTATGTATATGATGGTAAGTAAGATGTCAGACAGTGATGAAAACAGGTGAGCAAGCTGGTTGGGCGGAGTTAATGGATGGACGTGTACGTTAGCTTCAAAGACAGTCAAAATTCAAAAACACTACACTGTGTGTAGTGCACGCATTCACGCGTGCACATCCTACGTTCAAAAGACAGTGGGCCATTTTCCTTATATCTCTGTGTTTGTCGGCCCATCCACCTGTATAGTTGTATCTATCCGTGTGTTTGTGTCTGCTGTGTTTCGATACGTCCCATCCTCCGTTAAAACCCCATGCTTCCTTCTGCCCTTACCTGTGCCTCTCTCTCTCTCTCTCTCTCTCTCTCTCTCTCTCTCTCTCTGTCTGTCTGTCTGTCTGTCTGTCTCTCTCTCTCTCTCTCTCTCTGTCTCTGTCTCTATCTCTGTCTCTGTCTCTGTCTGTCTGTCTCTCTCTCTCTTCTCTCTCTCTCTCTCTCTCTCTCTCTTTCTCTCTCTCTGTGTGTCTCTAACTGTCTGTCTCTCTCTCTCTGTCTCTCTCTGTCTCTGTCTCTGACTGTCTCTCTCTCTCCCTGTCTCTCTGTCTCTCTATCTCTCTATCGCTCACTCTGTCTGTCTCTCTCTGTATCTGTATCTGTCTGCATGTGTCTGCCTCTCTCTCTCTCTCTCTCTCTCTCTCTCTCTCTCTCTCTCGCAAAGTACAAGATACTCCTTCTACAAATTAGTAAAGGTTGAACGTGGTATAGAACCATACCTTTATGCATTAGACAAGAGAGTATTTCGAGATGCCTGGATACGCTTCAGAATGGGAATTAGCGATTTATATAATCATAAGTATAGATACAGTACTGCGTCATACCCAAATATATGTCCATTATGTATGGAAACGGAAGAAGACGAAGTTCATTTTCTACTACATTGTCCAGCCACCTACGATCTAAGGAGTAAATATATAATACCATTTATACAAATTAGTGTTAGTGGACCTCTTACTGACATGTTTGCAACTGATAATGTCATTGTTATTAGAAGTATTGCCACATACATTTACAAAGTATTCCGTAGAAGAACAGAAGCCATGGTAATGTTCGACAGCTACATAAACTTGATGGAAAATTAGATTTATTACTATAAGATGCAATTGTCACCGTTGGTCGATATGGTATTGGGAAGTGACATCCTTAGGTACATATTTTGTCATTTCTTGTAACTTGTAATGGGCCGGAGGCGCCCACAATAAACTCATTTGTTCGTTCGTTGTTCGTTGCTCTCTCTCTCTCTCTCTCTCTCTCTCTCTCTCTCTCTCTCTCTCTCTCTCTCTCTCTCCCTCCCTCCCTCTCTCTCTCTCTCTCTTTCTCTCTCTCTCTCTTCTCTCTCTCTCTCTCTCTCTCTCTCTCTCTCTCTCTCTCTCTCTCTCTCTCTCCATTTTCCACACAGAGAGACTTCACCCCTCACTCGCTTTCTGGGTCGAAAAGAACGAGGTCAAGCTGTTGTTTTGTAATGAGCGTGGAAATGTCATTCCAAGCTCATCAGCTTTGCCTGACGTCATTGTTCCACGCATGTCTCCAAATAGCCTGACTTAAAAGGAATTTATAGCTTTTGTTCATATGTTCGTCTTTAGAATCTGGGCTTGTTGATCCAAGGCGTCATGGTAACGGGGAATGTTTCTCATCTGTTGCGTTGTCATAGCAGCGCATAAGTAAACCGTGACGTCTGCACGTCTTCAGTCATGAGATCTTGCCAGATGCGTGTTGCTTAGCTTCCTAATTGGCGAAACATTTCTCGCGAGGCAGCCGAGGTGAGACGAGCAAGGACAAGGCCTTTAGGCAACGGCCTATCATCATTCGCAAGGCGGAAGTCCGAGAAAACATGGCTGCGTTTTGGCGAGGGTTGGTGAAGAAGTTGTTAGGCGAAGTAACAGACGATACAGACGTCACAGCAGTTTTCCCTCTTGACTGAGCACACCACGAGGACATCTCGGATGGTGTGGGAACTTTGTCAAAGTAGAGAAAGCAACCCGGTGGCATTTGTAGACAATTTTGTTGAAATCGTTGTACCTCGATAAACACCGGATCAGTTCAAGGGACATAATGTAGAGAGTGTACATGTATGGTGGATTTCAAGCATTTTCATGAGTGTTGTGATAAAAAAAGTTCGACGTTGCTTTTCTATTATTACAAAACTTCCTGTATTTACTTACTCCTCAAAATATGCAAATGAACACTTAAACAGCAAATAATTCCCTGTATGTACATTCTTCTACTCTTGGACGATGACATGCACATTGCAGGCACTGCCGTTTGTGAATATCAATCCTGTGCGCATGGTCTCCGCCATTTTGAATTTTCCCGCTAGCCGCAGCTAATTACCTCCAGAGCCTCCTTGGCAAAACTCCCGTCTCCCTTTGAGCTAGAAACTGTAGGAAACTTTCTCGCCTCGCGCTTTCCTAGCATTCTTTGTCAAACTTCGCGAGATACTCGCGTAGGCAACGCGCCCCAGAATGAAATAATGGTGAGTGAAGGCTAGGTAGGTGCGGAATTTTTGTTTGGCTGGTAACTAAGAGTAGATGTTTTTATTGGGGCCTTGGGGATACAATATTTCGCAATCAGTTTGTTGGCGTGTGTGGGTTGGGCTCCGCGAAACAGCCAATGAGGTGTGAGGGAATGCTGAATAAGCTAGAATGTCGGCAGGAGATGGTTCGAGTTATAGCTAGACATGGAACAAAAACGTTGTGCTCGCTATTGCAGTCCATGCCAGACAAGGGGGTTCAATGTGTTCTTTATGCAGTACGAAGCAAGACAGGCAAAGACAGTTTCATATCTCAGGGTGTAATCAAACCCACGGCCTGCCGATAAGAGACGTACAGAGTTTCATTGTGCTTTTACTTCTTTCATTTGCTCTGCGTATTTTGTCAAAGGCTTCACTGGTTGGATCTCCTTTTTTTAAAAGTACCATAAGAGCTTGGTAATATTTTATTCTTCATAAGCATGCATGCGTCGTAGAGTAAATGCATTGCAAAAACCACATCTTTCAACAGAGCCGTTCCTTTTTTTCCATATCAATTTGAATTCGATAAAACACACCCACTCTTTTGCCAGTAATGTCAGCATTGAACTAAAGTGCAGTGACTCCTGTCCGGCGAGACTGAAACACGCGCCTCCTGCTTCCTTGACACAGAATTTGTTGTGTTTCACTGACACAATTGAACGATGTTAGCAGACCAATAACAATGTTCGCAGCCCGTGAAACTTGTTTCAGTGAGACAATTCAGTTTACCTCACCCATCTACATGTATGGATACTCGCTTCATTCGGCAGTTACCGCAGAATCCGCATCAATGTCCACCGTTTTCCCATCGGATGATGAAGCAAGAGATTGGGGCATTCACACTGGCTGAATGGCAAATTTGTACCAATGCAACAACCTCGTTGTAGAGCAGTTTCTTCATCATGAAATACTTGAGATACCGTGTACAGGAGAAAGAGTTTTCATTAATACAACTTTTTACACACGAGGAAACATGCATCGCGGATACAAATGTTGCCAACAAAACACAACAAAACAAAACAAAAACAAAAAACCTGTTTCTGTCTCACCATGCGACAGCCTTTACCTCATGACCTCAATTTCCCAACTCTTTCTTGTTTGGGCCCTTCCAGCTACATAATCAGTCTATGTGTAGAGAAGTTTCAACATCTTGTATAGGCACCTCTATCTTACTGGCTGCAAAAGAAATAGCTTCACTTCAGAGGACATTACTCCGTAAGTCTGTTATATTATTGAGATTCAGATAACAGTAGTGATCATGTCCGTTTTCTCGTCAAGTGAGCGTTTGTTCTGACCAAAATGTAAGACGGAGATACGAGCATACATCACAATGAAATGGTTTGGCTGACAACTTTTCCATTCAGTCTGTGCGTATGTATAATCTTGTCTGTCCATCTTACCATCCCACGCCGTTGACAGTTTGTCTGATTGTTACAAGTGACCTGTGTGGGTTCATTTTCGCTATTCGGTTATTGTTTAATTTGATTGTTTTCTGATAAGTGGTAAGGTGGAGAGGTTTTACTGTATGTAATGCAAGACTAGCCTCGACAATGTACGTCGTTTATCCTCTTCTTCACCGGATATTGATATCAGATTGCGGTGGTGATGATTCTCAATAGGAAGAACTCATCATGTACTTAGCTTTATTAGCTCATTCATGCTAGGATGGTAAACGCTTTACGACATGAGCAAAAAATTAAATGTAGTATAGCGAAGGGGAGCCCGAGAGGTTATCGTTGATAACTTCCTAGTAACGTAATGGCTTTTTCAGATACAGCACATGCACACCGATTAAGTCGCCTCCTGACTTTGCACATATTCCCAGCATCATTATCTTCTATATTTGCTTCCTATACCATTTCCGGGTTAGATCTTGTGATGTTGTTGCTCCAAACCATGTTCTTGTCTCTGCCTCACCACACCAAATGGAAGATTCATTTCAACACACGTTGTCTACGTCACAAAGAGGCATGGTTTTTAACCCTGCTTGTTGTTGCCATTGTTGTCGCCGCCGCCACCCTCGTCATCGTCATCGTCGTCTTCGTCGATGTCGCTGCTGTTGTTCTTGTTGTCGTCGTGGTGAGTGTAGTTGATGTAGATGCTACCGCTCTCGCTGCTTCTTTAATCATGTCCTCCTCTTGGCCGGTGTTGCGTAATACAACTTCAAATTAGGGAACAAAATGTCGCTAGCGTATTTCTGTTGGACGATTTCTAAAAAGACGCTGACGTGCAGCACCTAATCTGAGGGAATGCTTCTTTTTAGGGTTAGTTTTGTCAGTGTTGATTTGTTGGCATTTTCTGATGACATGATGAGTTTAACACTTTTGTTTAGGGGTGGTCATTTTATTACTGAAATTTTCTTTAACTTTTTGTAGTGGTAAAAGAAATAAATGATATATCTAGACAGCACTCTGAGAGCGAAAACCCTCCGTCAAGGAAGCCACAATTTCTCTCCCATAGTCTGCATAATTCAGGCAGGATGTACTGCTGGCCAGGCATGACGCTACGAAGTTCAGGTCATTTTAGCGCCTGCTAGCGGTCTCTCAATGCGAGGTGCATGCGCCGGCATCATTAATAGTTTGACGTCATGAACTTCATTGTGCGTGATGAAATATTGTTATGCTCCCAATTCCCAAATTAAATACCATAACTTCCAACATGTAATGGTTTGATCCTTGGGTGAAACTCGACCTTGAACCAAATTTCATTAGAATCCATTTTGAAAGTTTTGAGATATTTTGCATGCGGAATGACGAACTAATGAACGAACGAACGAATGAACGAACTTCACAGGCGCCTACACATATTCGCGCACACGTAATGAAAAGATAACAGGTAAGGTGTGATTTCATGTAGCGACTAACCATCCATGTCTGAAGTTCAAACCGCTTCACACCTTACCCCCTGATCATTGGACGGCTAGTTCAATCTTTCTCTGGCACCTGATGGCAAATACAAATACAGATAGAACGCACACGATTAGGTACCAGCACCAACTTCACTCCCCGGAGAATATTCCAACACGATGCTGGCCCACGGCTGCATACAAGGGTTAATCTCACTACAGTGCGCCATCATTGCCCTAACAGATACCCGGTTTTACTCCTGGGTGGGGAGAAATGGCTTCGGACGCCGCGCACACACGCGAGCGCACGTACACACACACACACACACACACACACACACACATTCAGCATTTACATAAACAATTGCATGCGTATAAGCACATTTATTTTCTAAAGCATGTAGGTTCCTGATGTAAAAACGCTTATAAGAATAATTATTAATGACCGCCTTCTGATTTAAGCGTCTATTGCTATGTGACCGTGTGATCAGCGTGCTTGACCTGCAGTCGCTTGCAGCTAGTGGGTCATAAAAAGAGTAGACGTGAGCAGTTTGAGCATTCATCAATGGGTGGAAAGTCGCAATACAAAAAGAACACATTTTCCTTATTGCAAAATGTTTTAAGCAAGGAAACAAAAATTGACATGTGCATCATGTGGGTACGTTGCTATGCATACTTTTAGCCGAATCCCTCGACGCAGTGTCAAAACATCGCGACTTCCTCCGCTGCCTCGGTGATAAAGTCGCCACAGTCAACATTGACCCAAGGGAACAGGGCTGGCTCACCCAGCACATCTCCCTCGCCATCGTTAGGGGCAACGCCCACTCGGTCCTGTCAGCCTGCCGACTCCCTGAGTTTCTTGTCATGCCTCTCCCCTCACGGGTGACGCGATCTGTTTCGCAAATGCCCTTTTCTAATGCTCCTTCCCCCATTTGTATAGCTATTCCTCTTTTTTCCTATCTGTTTCAGCTAGACGTTTCGAAAGGTTCAGCTGGGCTATTCAGTTTTAGACATGTATATATACACTTTTCTATGTCGAGGGTCTGCCGTTTCAGGATTGCGTCGCATTATTCTCTCTCTTGTCACCTGCCTCGTCAGGAATTTGTGGAATAAAGAAATATAAACATAGCATCTGATGGAGTTTTAACGACCAGAAGTTGGATCAAACATTCACACTTATTAGCCTATATGATCTATCTTGAGGTTACCGTGATGCGTGCATTCTTCATGCCTTCGGGCAGCGGCAATCGTGCCCCATTGTTAGGCGCACGCTCTGAATGAGGCAAACACATTGGTTCGCCTTGATGGACGCAAGACAAAATACAAGTATCGACCTCAACCAAGGTAGAGCTCCACAATCCGTCGTGCGTCACGATGACGTCACAGCCATCCAACGTGTGTACTCAAAGTATTAGTGGCGGTCATTCGGCCTCGAGGCAGCCGAGCTACCGGCCGTCCTAGACTGCGCTGCTCACCTGTGACCTTAGTTCAATCTGAAATTGCTCCTCGTCACCACAGTTCTTCAACCACTCAAGGGATTTCATTTCCATCCGCTTTGACGTAGAAGATGCTTAGTCAGTGACTGGAGTGGAAGCGATCGAATCATGGCGAAAGCTTTCACCTTGGCAGAGACTTCGGGACATGTTAGTGCTCCGTTCTTTGAAGGAACACAGAGAGATTTTCACTCGTGCAAATACATATAGGTTAAACTTCTGCACTAAATTCCGTTCCTATATATAAATAGACATGTTGACTGGTTGATTTGGCATTTCGCCATTGGTCTCTTGTACTAGTGCTGTGTAGACACTTGTAGATTACTGTGAAGTGAAACTGGTTCTTTCACCATCACCACAGACCCCGATCCCATCCACAGGCATGCGGACTGGCAACATCATCATCATAGTGCAACATCCAACAAAGAATCTGAATGGCATCTTTGATGGACACATAGGTCAATCACATCTTTCTGGAGGTTTGGCTACTTCCCTCTCCGGAAAAATGAAATTTTTAAACTTTTCTTTCCTGAAGATGCACTGAAAGGAATGGGTCACTCACTTCGCATCTCGAGAATGGACCATTACAACACACTCCTGTTTGATCGACCAGAAACTTGGTTGTAATGTCTTCCGAAGTCCAAAACTCTGCATCTTGGCTGATCACAAACATGCTGTGGAACCAGCGTATCAGGCTCAAACTCCAATATGAGCACTGGTTTGCAGTCCAGAAGTGAATCTAGTTCAAGCAATGCAAGATCTCATATCGGCGTCTCAGTGAGAAGGTATTCAAGCCACGATATTTGTGTGAAGTAATGGAACAGTCTCGGCCTGGATGTTCTTTGTGCCCTTCTATCTGCCCACGGCTTTGCTGTGTGTCTTAGGAGCAACTCGGCGTCTATTGGTGCTCTAGAGCCCTTGTGAATTCGTGCGGTGAAGCTGAGAAAGGCCTCTATGTTTCGCCCTCATTATCGCAGACTGCGTCGACCAGAACAAACGCGCTTGTTTCTCATCCTCCCTTGCTGTTCCGCATCCCAACACTATCACCTGATCTCTGCGAGAGGTATAACAAATGAACTATACTGGCCTCTCTCACGCTGAGACCCAGCTGTAATGAAGAACACGTGTCAAGCACCGACACCACAGTACTGAAGAGTTTTGCCGACTTGAGGTCATGGCGGGTGTGCTGAGTTTTGTAGGAGTAGAGACAAGTGGGATTTATCCAGTGTTTATAGCGCTAGCCTGCCGTCGTTTGAGCAAGCGGTGGCGGCGTGCGACGCGGTGCGGCTCCTTGACTTGAATCCTTGGGCGTGATGCTTCATCCGCAGTGTCCCTCAGTCCAGAGAGTCAGACTGGTTGCTGGGAGCTGCACGGCGGTAACTGTGGGTGAGATTCCCAGAGAAATGTTCTTGTTCTTCAGAAAATAGAGTAATATTTAACATTAAAGTTCAGATTCACAGCACCAATCCTGTGGGACTCTCTGCTCATTTTCATCGTATATTTAGCCACTCTGAGTCCATTAAAGGACAACTTATGTATAGATGGCTGGCTGTATAGATGGCTGGCTGCAGAGATGGCTGGCTGTATAGATGGCTGGCTGCAGAGATGGCTGGCTGTACAGATGGCTGGCTGCATTGATGGCTGGCTGTACAGATGGCTGGCTGTATAGATACCTGGTTGCATAGATGGCTGGCTGTACAGATGGCTAGTATCTGCATAGATGTTTGACTGCACAGATGGCTGGCCGTATAGATTCTGGCTGCACAGGATACTGACTGTATAGATGGCTGGCTGTATAGATGGCTGGCTGCATAGATGGCTGGCTGCATAGATGGCTGGCTGCATAGATGGCTGGCTGTATAGATGGCTGGCTGCATAGATGGCTGGCTGTATAGATGGCTGGCTGCATAGATGGCTGGCTGTATAGATGGCTGGCTGTATAGATGGCTGGCTGCATAGATGCCTGGCTGCATAGATGGCTGGCTGCATAGATGGCTGGCTGCATAGATGGCTGGCTGTATAGATGGCTGGCTGCATAGATGGCTGGCTGCATAGATGGCTGGCTGCACAGATGCCTGGCTGCATAGATGGCTGGCTGCATAGATGGCTGGCTGTATAGATGGCTGGCTGCATAGATGGCTGGCTGCATAGATGGCTGGCTGTATAGATGGCTGGCTGCATAGATGGCTGGCTGCATAGATGCCTGGCTGCATAGATGGCCGGCTGCATAGATGGCTGGCTGCATAGATGCGGAAGGCAAATCCATGTCATTGACCGTCGATCATCCAAAACTGCATACATGGAAAGAAAAACGAAAGATTGCTTGCTTGCTTGCGTGATCGATGAAGTTTAACAGCCTATCAGCCTTTGTAGACTATGTAAGGCCATTGATGACGAAAATCACTAGAGTTGAATGGAATAAGGGCGAGTCATGTCACGATGTCCTTACTTATTCGCTCTTAGAATCGCATAGGAAGACGCGGTTGGTATGAAATGCCAGACGATAGGTTAATGAGCGACTTTTTTGAAAATTATCTCCCTTGCCGCCGCTTGGCGGCGCGTCGGGTCTACGGGGCTTGGTTGGTACACAGGACAAGTTCTTTCGCGTAGATTAGACCTGAGTGTTCGAGGTTTTTTAATTGTTTTCTTGCTGTCACTTTCAAATCTGTTCACAGTACTAGGCTGGCTGGTTTACTTAGATGTGATTTTTTTTAATGCGTGCTAGCTGATATTAGGTTTAGAGCTTGAATTTTCAATGATATTACGCTTACAACTCCAGTGTTCGAACCAATGAAAACCACGGAAAGAGATGGCCGTTTCGTTCCTTGCATCTCATTGGCCAGCTTGTCATGAGGTCAGCCTGATCACGCGCTGACCTCATGACAGTTGTAAGCGGAAAAAGCGAGTTGTAAGCGTAGATGTGATTTTTTTAATGCGTGCTAACTGATATTAGGTTTAAAGCTTGAATTTTCAATGATATTACGCTTACAACTCGCTTTTTCCGCTTACAACTGTCATGAGGTCAGCGCGTGATCAGGCTGACCTCATGACAAGCTGGCCAATGAGATGCAAGGAACGAAACGGCCATCTCTTTCCGTGGTTTTCATTGGTTCGAACACTGGAGTTGTAAGCGTAATATCATTGAAAATTCAAGCTCTAAACCTAATATCAGCTAGCACGCATTAAAAAAAATCACATCTAAGTAAACCAGCCAGCCTAGTACTGTGAACAGATTTGAAAGCGACAGCAAGAAAACAATTAAAAAACCTCGAACACTCAGGTCTAATCTACGCGAAAGAACTTGTCCTGTGTACCAACCAAGCCCCTTAGAGCCGACGCGCCGCCAAGCGGCGGCAAGGGAGATAATTTTCAAAAAAGTCGCTCATTAACTACGCACAATGAAACATGCAAGCCTAAGATTATGAAAGCATACATACAAGTGTAAAAAGACAGGTATATTACAAACACACGCATTCTCTCTATTTTGGGGTCTTTTTCTGTATCTCCCTCACTTTCTTCAAGCACAATTATTCTCTCTGTCTGTTCCATCAGCTGTCGTATATCCGTCCATATGTTAACCTGTTTGTGTGTGTGTGTGTGTGTGTGTGTGTGTGTGTGTGTGTGTGTGTGTGTGTGTGTGTGTGTGAGAGAGAGAGAGAGAGAGAGTGTGTGTGTGTGTGTGTGTGTGTGTGTGTGTGTGTGTGTGTGTGTGTGTGTGAGAGAGAGAGAGTGTGTGTATGTGAGTGTATGTGTGTGTGTATGTGTTTGTGTTTGTGTTTGTGTGTGAGAGAGAGAGAGAGAGAGAGAGAGAGAGAGAGAGAGAGAGAGATAGAGAGAGAGAGAGATTGATTGATTGATTCTTTATTTATCAAGGATGAAATTTTAGGCATTTCTGCCTTTCTTACAAATTGTCCTTGCTCATAAAGAAATGAAAACACTGATAGTTAAGACACAAAATACACAGTAGCTAAAGGGCCGGTCACACTGCGAAAACGCATGAATTACGCACGAATTACGCATAGATTTTGGTTTCTGCGCGGAGCGTGCGTTGTATGCGTAATGCGAACGTCATGCGAACGTAATGCGAACGTGGGCTGTCAGTGATTGTAAGTGGATGTGCGTGGAAGGCGGTTTGTGCGTGATTTTGAGTTTTGAACGGTTCAAAAAATTTCCGACGCATAACTGTGCGTGGGTGTGCGTAATTCATGCGTAGTTTATGCGTCAAGTATGCGTGACTATGCGCGGAACACGCGTCGGCCGTCTGTGCTTATGCGTGGGAACTAGTTCGAAACCGCGCACGTCCACTGACGCCCCACGTTCGTCTCACGCATGAACCGCGCACGGATCACGTTTATTCCACTGACATCCACCGACAATCACTTACAAAACTGACGAATAACTGACATATCACTGACACACAACGCATAACCACGCACATCCACTGACGGGGGACGCATTTTCCACGCAGTGACACGCACACCCGACGCATGAATAACTGACATGGACGCACGACTAACTGACGCAAAACTGATGAATCACTGATCTTCCACTGACGATCCACTGACATCTCACGTATGATTTTTGGCATATAAAAGCAGGCATTTCGGGCACTTTGGCCATTCCAGACCTTGCTGCCAAGGGGTCCATATCAGCATGAACCCTCAAAGAAGAGATATTATGGTGTTCCTGCTGCAGAACCACAATGCCCAGATGGTGCAACTTCATCAGATGTTGGCCAGGAGAAGAAGACGTAGGACAAGACAACAGATCCGGGTTTTCTGGACCAGAAACTGGATCACTAGAAGACCAGAGCAGGGCTTGTATGACCATCTGATGGTGGAGCTCAGAAATGAAGACCCAAGATCCTTCCAGAACTTCATGAGAATGCCTCCAGACATGTTTGATGAGCTTTCGCGGAGACTGACCCCCAGGATCACCAAGAGGACTACAAACAAGAGCTGATTATTTGCCTTCATGCACTCCCGGAGCTCCTTCATCCACTCTTCGTCTTGATCCACTTCTTTCTTCCTCTTCTTGGAAGTTTTCCTGGAAGTCTGGGCTGACTTGGCTGATTCTCTCTCAATGGTCTCCAGACCATCTTCTTCAAGTTCTGAGGCAGGCTGGTCACTGTCTGCCTCACTGTCACTCATCCTTGAAGTGGTAGCCTGGCTTGAAGTCAGGGTCAACTTTTTCATGGGTTCAGACTTGGTGGATGGCAGCTGGGTCTGGTAGAATTGCAGACTGTCCACTA
>JAWQFJ010017030.1:65000-75000 GCA_034096865.1 Theodoxus fluviatilis | reverse complement strand
GTGACTCTGGCCTCTCTGTGACTCTGGCCTCTCTGTGACTCTGGCCTCTCTGTGACTCTGGCATCTCTGTGACTCTGGCATCTCTGTGACTCTGGCATCTCTGTGACTCTGGCCTCTCTGTGACTCTGGCCTCTCTGTGACTCTGGCATCTCTGTGACTCTGGCATCTGAAGAGCTTCTAACACTGAATCCACAAGCTGCAAGTGACTGCAAGTGAAGCGCGCTAACCACCTGGGCACATACTGATGGCATTTGTCTCTCTCTACCTCTCACTGTAAAAAAAAGTGTTTTGCTATTTAAACAGCGAATTAATCAACAAACATAGTGCATCCAAACACACACTATACAAGCAGTTTGAGGGCGTAAGCTCATCTGCTTGCTACGGTACTGCGGTTCACAAGAACCATTGTACGTGTAATTGTACAGAGCCAAAGCTCCCTACACACTCAGGCCCCTAGTCCTCCGGCAGCGAGCAATGGCCGCTACGGTTCCAAAGACCCCAGAGCACGTGTCCTCTATGAATACCGTTATAATTAGGACCAAGCCGCTCAACAGTGTCCACTGATTGCTACGCTTCCTAAGAACCACGGTGAAAGAAAACTCATCTACAAGATGTCTTCTCGACACTGAGCGAGTGTCACCTCTCGAAGCTGGCGTCTTAGATATAATGACATTGATCTTGTTATTCTTCTCGACTGCCGTCACACTTGGAGACCAGTTCTTGCCATGAAGTCCTGCGCAGTTGGTCCAGCGGTCCATGTAGGTTTTCGGATACAGCTACTGGTTGTGGCCATAGCTCTTCTCTTAGTCTGTGTGGATTTTTGCAGTCCTGGAGAACGTACTCAACAGTCTCTTCTGCTTCTCCACAACAGCGTGTTGACGTTGGGGAAAGATAAAGTGCACGTGGTGCAGGGCCTTGTCCTCAGTCGGAAGGTTGTCACCTGTTCTTGTCTGGATAGCGGGTGGTAGCTGTCCTTTGGCTGTTGGTTCCGGTACAGAGATTGGATTATGATGATGATGATCTCTGTAGTGAAGACTTTGTTGTTGTCTTGTTTTTTCTCTGCTCCCATTTTGGATAGTTTGTCAGCGTCTTCATTCCCGACGAACGTTGATCATCACTGTATCTCCGAGCAGCATGCACGCAACGTGTGCTTCTGGAAAATGTTACGTTTGCTGCACGAAGACATCGTCATTCACACGAGCAATTCATATCAGAGGACTTGCACGCGTCACGAAATACATGGTTTGGGATAGTTCCTTGCTCGTACCAACATACTGGGGAGTTGTTAACATTCGGTGATTTGCTCTTTCTTGCTGCAGAATCCCCACCACACTGAATGAGACAATTCCATCTTCTCAAATCTCTGAGATACGCAGGTAGACTCTCTGCCATTGACATAAATGTTTTCAGGTACCAATTTCAGGATGGGATGCCTTAGATGATGAGCATGTGAAATAACAAGATGATCGGTCACAAGGTGGGTCGGTAGAGGTGGTGACTGGGTGGTGGTGGCCGTAGATGGGGGAACACGCACACACACTCAGAGAGAAAGAGAGAGAGAGAGAGAGAGAGAGAGAGAGAGAGAAGAGCAAGCAAAGGGACAGAGATAGAAAAGCAGAGCAATGCATACCGAGCGAGACAGAATGGCAGATTTTTAGAGATGAATGTCAAGTACAAACTCAACTGACTTAATTGATGCTATCGTATTTATCAAGAAAACGCACTCACACACGCGCACGCAAGCCACGGCGCGCGTGCATGCGCACACAAATACGTACACACTCATATGCACGGACAGGCACACACACACACACACACACACACACACACACACACACACACACACACACACACACACTCGCACGTTCAATTTTATGTCCGTTTTCATCCAACAGCATATGCTGAAATAAAAACTTTGGTGAAATGTATACGTATGCACTGACAGAAGGCACGGGTAGCCTAAGGGAGGTAACTGCTATAAATCTCCAAAAGCCGTCTTGAATGAGGCCTGACGTACACGAGTCACTGTCTTTTGTATCAAAATGTCTCGTCGTGCCATCCGAGTACATGTACTGTCTTGCGTGTCGCCTTGTAGAATTAATGGATGAAAGAACGAATGAACGCACGAAAGAATGAATGTTTATACCTTGTAGATAGGAAATCTTCATTTCCATTAGAGGCGCGATGACGATCACTGTTGTTGGAACTCTCCAAATGAAGAAAGTATAAATCGGCGCTAAGTGCAATTGCATGTGGTGTTTTAAAACTGGTTTATTAGGTTTCGTCTGCTCTTCTTAGCCTTCTGTTTTAGATTCTACTGCAGAACACATTTTAGAAATTAAAAAAGAAATACATGTACGAGTATATTTTTCCTTATTATCTATGACGATTACCGGAATTCTAAACAGACAGTGTTTGAATTTTTCGTCAGGGCGAAATCACATAACATTCGATACATGCAGGAAATAACTAGGGGAGTTTCAAAAGGTTTCTCTGTAATAAGGAATGCAGTCGGAGCTGGAGTAAGAAGTAGGGAAGATCAGATTCTGTCCTCGTCTTCTCCACCTCGGGGCAGTAACTGCTTCATAAAAAGATCTCCTCGCCAGAAGGTTTTGTGAGTGAGGGTTAGGTATTTTTGTGTTGTTGTTGTTGTTGTTGTTGTTGTTGTTGTTGTTTGATACATGTTGCGGTGCTTCTTGAGTTTGGATACGGGATTTGGCAACCTCGTTGTTGCAGTTGGTTCGGGCTGGATCTTCCAGGAAGATTTGAGTGCACGTGTGATAAGGTGCACCTGTTCTGGGACCCCTCCTCTGCTGTAGTCTGATTGTTGCTGCAGCTGCCCCTGTCAGTCACTTGTTACATTAGCGTGACCCGAGGCTAGTGAACCGTTCCCCCACTCTGGCATCTGAATTGTAACACTTTGACTATAAATGTGATGTTTTCCCTCAAGTAAGACAGCTATACTTGCAACGGCATATGATTCATTCAGTAGACTGTGTTATGCTGAATGAGGCAACATTTGTAAGAAGTAATTTCAAAGCGAGTTAAATTAAGCAATCTCTCCTTTCTGCCTAACAATGCACCCCCTGGCTCCTGTGAGGTCCGTGCATGCGCTTGTTAAGGAGGAACTGCACACGAGACAAGAGAGACCACTGCCTCCAAGGTCTAGGGTTGGTCCAGGCCATTATCTTTAGGCCTCGGACCAGCCAGGAGCTCCTGTAACGATGGGTTAATAAAGTTGTGGAAAGCAGCTACGATTTGTCTCATACATGCGCCCTTCTACCATCAAGCCTCGAGCCCCCACAGCTCGAACCCTAACTCCCGGTCTTGTGTCTACATCTTCACACACGGTTGGGTCTGAATGGTCTGACCCTGTCGCGATGCCTCCCACTCCTGGAGAGATACTGCAGCAGGCCATCAGAGCCCAGTATATATAATTATATATATATATATATATATATATATATATATATATATATATATATATATATATATATATATATATATATATATATGCACCTCTATCCATCCATCCATCCATTTCTAATTTAATCTAATCTAATCTAATCTAATCTAATCTAATCTAATCTAACCTAATCTAACCTAATCTAATCTAACCTATCTAACCTAAGCTAACCTAACCTAACCTAACCTAGCCTAAAAACCTAACCTAACCTAACCTAATCTACCTATCTAATCTCTATTTAATCCAATCTAATTTACTCAAACCAATCTAATCGAATTCAATCAATCTAATAAAATACAATACAATTTAATATATCTAATCTAATCTATATAATTTAATATAACTTACAATTCTAATATATTTATATAATATATATGTGTGCGTGCGTGTGTGCGTGTGTATATGCCTGCCTGCCTGCCTGCCTGCGTGACTGTCTGCCTGCCTGCCTGCCTGCCTGCGTGACTGTCTGCCTGCCTGCCTGCCTGTGTGTGTGTCTGTCTGTCTGCCTGCCTGCGTTCGTGCGTGCGTGCGTGCGTGCGTGGGTGTCTGCGTGGGCGCCTGTATTTATGAGTCTATTGAATTTTGCCTTGAACTCTAGAAGTTTTCCGAAGAATTTGATGACACTCCGTTTAATAAATATTCATTATTTGACCCTGTGTTGATGCTCGGCGGTAGTCTATGACTGCCTGGGGCCGCCCTGCCGTGGCTGTCACTGCAGCAAGTCCCGTGCGTCCAGCAGCCAGGGCTTCCCGCTGATGCCAGGGTGGTTGAGCAGCTCCGGCTGTGTGTTACACTTGTCAGTTCAGTTTCTGAGATTGGTGTTAACTGCATGCGGAAATGAAAACACACCAGTGCTATACATTCTAGTTTGTACATGATTACGAAGGCAGAATTAGCTTTCACGTCGAGTTCTGGATCTTGTTGTTCTTTATTGACATGAACGTTGTATTTTCTTTCTTTTTTGTATGTCTGCTCATGACTGATCAACAGCATTTAACCATCAATATATATACCCTACGTTACTATTTTAAACATTCCCATTAGTGAGTAGCTTTGAATGTGGGAAATGTCACCTCCCCGACTGCATTGATTCCGAGACTATCTCAATGTTTCCTTCCGTGAAAGACTCAGGCCACAATCCACACACATTTTTCAATACTGAAGCAATGTAATCGATGAAATGTATACAGTAAATCAGCTTTCCAGCGGCACACATGTCATTGTTAAACTTGTGAACAAGTCTCGAGGCATACGTCAACAAATGGAGGTTCCCGGTGGTTGTATGAAGGGAGGCAACTCTTGAGAGACTACCACAAGCGGAGGCGAGGCACAGCCAGCCCAGAGCTGTAGGACGCAGTAATTTTTAGCATTTCTCAGTATACAACTAGATGAGAAGTTTTGGTTTTATACAGGCATTTATCACCCAAATCTGGGTCTCACACCACTTTACAATGAACTCCCGATCACAGGGCCGCATGATCAGGCTTTCCTGTCACCTGACTGCAGATACAGTGAGACAGATGGGACGTACACAATCAGGTAGAAGTACGATCTCCACTCCCTGACTGCAGACACAGTGAGACAGACAGGACGTACACAATCAGGTAGAAGTACGATCTCCACTCCCTGACTGCAAACACAGTGAGACAGACAGGACGTACACAATCAGGTAGAAGTACGATCTCCACTCCCTGACTGCAGACACAGTGAGACAGACAGGACGTACACAATCAGGTAGAAGTACGATCTCCACTCCCTGACTGCAGACACAGTGAGACAGATAGGACGTACACAATCAGGTAGAAGTACGATCTCCACTCCCTGACTGCAGACACAGTGAGACAGACAGGACGTACACAATCAGGTAGAAGTACGATCTCCACTCCCTGACTGCAGACACAGTGAGACAGACAGGACGTACACAATCAGGTAGAAGTACGATCTCCACTCCCTGACTGCAGACACAGTGAGACAGATAGGACGTACAAAATCAGGTAAAAGTACGATCTCCACTCCCTGACTGCAAACACAGTGAGACAGACAGGACGTACACAATCAGGTAAAAGTACGATCTCCACTCCCTGACTGCAAACACAGTGAGACAGATAGGACGTACACAATCAGGTAAAAGTACGATCTCCACTCCCTGACTGCAAACACAGTGAGACAGACAGGACGTACACAATCAGGTAGAAGTACGATCTCCACTCCCTGACTGCAGACACAGTGAGACAGACAGGACGTATACAATCAGGTATAAGTACGATCTCCACTCCCTGACTGCAGACACAGTGAGACAGACAGGACGTACACAATCAGGTAAAAGTACGATCTCCACTCCCTGACTGCAGACACAGTGAGACAGACAGGACGTACACAATCAGGTAAAAGTACGATCTCCACTCCCTGACTGCAGACACAGTGAGACAGACAGGACGTACACAATCAGGTAAAAGTACGATCTCCACTCCCTGACTGCAGACACAGTGAGACAGATAGGACGTACACAATCAGGTGTACGATTTCCACTCCCTGACTGCAGACACAGTTAGACAGATAGGACGTACACAATCAGGTAGAAGTACGATCTCCACTCCCTGACTGCAAACACAGTGAGACAGATAGGACGTACACAATCAGGTAAAAGTACGATCTCCACTCCCTGACTGCAGACACAGTGAAACAGACAGGACGTACACAATCAGGTAGAAGTACGATCTCCACTCCCTGACTGCAGACACAGTGAGACAGACAGGACGTACACAATCAGGTAGAAGTACGATCTCCACTCCCTGACTGCAGACACAGTGAGACAGACAGGACGTATACAATCAGATAGAAGTACGATCTCCACTCCCTGACTGCAGACACAGGTAGACAGATAGGACGTACACAATCAGGTAGAAGTACGATCTCCACTCCCTGACTGCAAACACAGTGAGACAGATAGGACGTACACAATCAGGTAGAAGTACTATCTCCACTCCCAGTGGGTGTACATGTATTCCACTAACAAAGCAAACGTGTTCCATAGTAACATCCAAAACCCACAGTTTTCGCAACGCCTTGCTAGAGCAGCAGAAATGATCGACACCTCTGTGGAATCAGCTCTGCAGCAGTTCAACTCCACCATGCTAGCCTGTGCTCAATGCATGAGGAAAAACATCTGGATCAATAGGTCTTCGTTTCCAGTAAACCGATCTGTCTGGTACGATAATGACTGCCTCAAAGCGAAAAAGGAAGCAAAAAGTGCTTTAATAAAATACAGAAAACACCGATCCTCCGAATCTAAAGAAAAGTATGTAAGCGCAAGAAAGACCTACAAAAACACCATTCGCGAGAAAAAAATAAACTATTTCAGCTCTTCTCGGATCACCCTTCTCGACAGCATAAAGGATTCGCATAAATTCTGGTCCTTAGTGAGACAAGCAACAAACAAGCCACCTTCATACGTTGACATTGACATAGGCATCTGGAAAGGTTATTTTATCGACACTCGCACGGAAACCTCGATTCCACAACTAACAGTGTATATGATATACTTACCCAAAGGGCCGATGAACTTGATGCTGCAATATCCCTTGAGGAGGTAAAGACGGCTATACGCAACATCAAACCTGGGAAATCGTCAGGTCTGGACGATACACCAGGCGAATGCTTGAAAGCGGCTTGTGACTCGATTGGACCGTTCTTGACAAAGCTGTTTAATGTTCTTTTTGAAACTCAGTCCTTTCCACAAGTATGGTCTCGGTATGTAATAATCCCGCTGTTTAAAAAGGGATCCAGAATGGATCCAAACAACTATCGAGGCATATCCTAACTAAGCACACTCAGCAAGATATTTTCATCCATCTTGACGCGCCGCTTGCGACTCTGGGCGGAAGACGAAGACAAAATATGTCACGAACAGTCGGGCTTCAGGATGAAGCATTCAACGATTGACCACGTTTTCACGATGTACTCCATGATCCTCAAGCACGTCTATGGCAGGCGTCGTGGGAAGTTGTACGTGGCCTTCGTTGACTGCGAGAAAGCTTTCGATTCTGTGAATCGTGATCTGCTCTGGCGCGCGCTTGATGCTGCAGGACTTTCAACTAAAATTATTAAAATGCTGAAAGCCATATACGCCCGTGTCCAGTCATGCGTTAAGTGGAACTGGATACTCTCTGAATTCTTCAGATGCCCAGCTGCTGTGAAGCAGGGAGCCTTGGAGAGTCCGTTATTGTTTGCTCTCTACATGAACTCGGTGGCTGACCACGTGCGCATGCATGGAAAACATCGCGTCCAGCTCCTGCCTGGAACAAAAGAACTCTACCTTCTCTTTAGTCCTGAGGCCAAGCAGCTCTATCAGCCCTAGAAAAAGGAAGTGTCGGCTACAAGTTCATACCAAAAAGTTTTGACATATTTTGAAAGAAGACACCTAGTACATGACATTTTGAGATACTCTAACTTTGGGTATAATCTAAATAATGAGATTTTTCTGTTTTTGAAATTCGTGTTTCACGCAAACAGGTAAAAAGTATTAAAGAATATAAAAATGTGTGTTTTAACTTGTTATTTTCCCCGACTAAAGTAAGTAGGCATGTTCAAATATTACAATAATTCGTGTATTGGAGTATGTTAGTGATTTTAGGTTTAGTAAGCAATTAATTAAGAATAAAAAACTTGTTGGACTCAAATCATTCGAGTTGCCTCCCTTGATGATAGTCACTATACGTAGCAATGTGCACAGACCACCACCTATTCCTTCTGCACATCTCTTGGTTGCACAATCTCCACACAAACACAGTGCTGTTGAAATCATTCCCAGACTGAATCAATGGAATCAATGTCTCCTTCAAAATGCATATCAGTGTCAGAACCACTACTGTCAGTGTCACTTGTGTGGTCCATGTCTTCCTCCACCAACGCCGACTGTTTGTTCACACACCCAACACATGCACAGAGAGTTGCGGTGGCACCTGCTAATAAAATATAATTTTTTGTATAGATTATCCATTTCTCTATTTGTTTGTCAAATTTCAGGTTAAACTAATGTTAAGATCATGGTTAATTTTGTTTCCAAAAAGATCGTTACTAGCATCCACTTTGGTAAGACGCCATTCTAAGATTATCACCGAAAATCTGGTTAAAAAATAAAATAAAATATTTGTGCACTCATTGTCGCACTAAAACTTATGCGTATTTACCACTTTGTTCATTTTCTACGTTAAATCTGTATTCTGGGGATTGTTTGAGCCTAAGATCATGTTCATTTGTTTTGATCATATACCTCCTACCTACTGACTTTCTTTGGACATTATTTATTTTCCCTAGACTGCCCCTTTAACTTGGTTTCGTGCAACAAGCAACACTATTTTCCTCACATGATTATGGTGTAAATAGACCTCAAATGATCAATCAGGCAATCAATCAACTAGTTTTTACTAAAATGTAACGAAAGTATAACGTTCAACTTACTTGTACGAGTTTTTCTGGAGCTCAAGTCCCTGTCGATTTGCTTTTTTAAGACTTAGTCTTTCTGCACACAATACAGACAGGAGGCAGGGTATGCTCACTTCTGGTAGTCGATTCTCGGCTGTTCTGTCCTTGTGGTCTCATTTTTTTCCTCGGTGAAACAGCTCCCGCAGCTTTACCTTTCTCAACGCTACGCTGCGCCTGTTCGAGTCTTCGTTTGTTTGTGAAACGATTGTACCATTAGTATTACATTACAGGTGAAAGCAACGCGTTTCACTTTCAGGCTTTGATTGTAAAGCAAGAAGTTTCTCAGCTATCACACGTTCTTCGCCGTCTAAAGTACTCCACTGCTTGCTTGACCATATGGTGGTATTCCACTTAATCTCTGTGAAACTCGCTAAATCTAGAGACGTAATGTCTTCGCAGCAGTGCAAAATGCACTTGTTAGATACGCGTATGCAAGGGACGCAACTCCAAATCTGGTAATCGTTTTTCATAGAGTTTTTTTTGCCAACTTCTTTTAATTATCATACGTTATTTAGATTCATTTGAAAGTTAGAGTGTACAAAATATCAACAAAGAATATTCCCTTAAACCATGAGAACAAATATTTTTTGGTATGAACAACTATCCGAAGCTTTTGAACGATAGAGCTGCTTGGCCTCAGGACTACTTGTTTGCCGATGACACTGTCCTTCTCTCTACCACCCCCTATGGGTTACAAAACCAACTAGACAACCTAGGGAGTGTATCTAAATCATTAGGTTTAAAGATTAACGTAGACAAAACAAAGGTCATGGTTTTTCGTAAGGGTGGACACCTTGCGCAAGGTGAAAAGTGGTCACTTGATGACAAATCTCTAGAAATAGTCAACAGGTACAAGTACCTTGGCATAGTCTTCTCCACCAGGTTATCCATGAACGTTTGCACTGATGATCTGGCGTCAAAAGGAAAGCAAAAAGTTGTTCAGACCTTGAAGGCAATGTGCAACCTGCACACACTTGATCCGAAAGTGTTTTTCAAGCTATTTGACGCGCAGGTGCAATCGACAATGTTCTAGGGGTCTGAGATATGGGG
>JAWQFJ010017030.1:57500-62500 GCA_034096865.1 Theodoxus fluviatilis | reverse complement strand
ATTAGCTGACGAGGCACCACATGGACTTCAGACTCGGCCGTCTCTTTTGTTCGGGTCTCGTCATTATGCTTCCCAGCCCTCTGTCTGTGTTGCTGGTATGACTCTCAATGGCTGATTACGCAAAACAATCCTAGAGGCGGGAGTAATGTATACAAGACAATGTGATGATGACGGCGGTGAGCATGTGTTGTTCCATTTGTTGAGAAGAAGGAGAGTAGAAATACAAGCATCAAGAATTGAAAAAGCAAGTTCCCTGGGAGGAGGAAAAGTGAAATAAAAATGAAGTTATGTGTCTCAACCATGCACGTATTCAAGGTAAATCTTAACTGTTTTCCAAACTCCACATCACTCGAACATCCCAAGTTTTTACTCGTAACGCTTTGACCAAACAAACTGAATCCCTTTCCTGTCTCTGAATCTGTCAGATTGCATGCTCAAGAGCCACTAAGATAGCAGACGAACATATTTTCTTTAATAATAAAAAAGCGGAAATATTAACTTTCTTTCTTGTAACCAATGACATGCTGGAGTAACCACGTTTCTATCTATATTTTCCCCTAGTCAGATTAGCTTTCGCTTAAACACAGAGTCCCCGCGTGAGTGTATGCATATCGTCAGAAACACTCAACAGCAAAGTCCATACATAAGTATAGAGACAGCTCCCACAGCTCTCTTGGAGAGAGGCAAATAATACAAAGAATTTCACTGTGCAAATGTTGTGTAAACCTCTACGTATCAGCGACCGAGTGCAGTGAGTTCGTTGACTTGTAAGCCACGGGGGGCGAGGCGAGAAGGCAGAGCTTACGGGTCACTCGTCATGGAGGGCGGAGAAAATCCGAGACACGCAGAGCTTCTACACTGTGACCTGGGCTGAACTGTCCATGCAAAACGAGAAGTGCGGCCAATAACACCCCGGCGAAATTCCATGATAATACACATAGAGCAAAATCAATTTCCCTCTCTGAATCCTTCAACTGAAGAATAATCAATAATAATTGAGAGTTCCGATGTGATGTGAGCATTCATACTAGGTCATTCCACCTTTTATTTGTAAGGATTCTAAGAAGCTAAAAGAAAACCTCCCCTCAAATCGTTGAGTGCATAGTGTACATCACTAAATTATTCTCAGTCGGTTGCATTTATTGATGACAGATTGTCGGGGCAATGTAGAAATCCAGCACTCCAATCTCGCCAAGTAATGGAGCGATTCTCTGTTACCGCATGACTTCACCCGACTCCGATGAACTCTTCCAGTTGCATGGGCTGTAAAAGATGACACGTGTTCTCTCTTCCTCGAAGCATGCCATTACTTCCGTCATCGGCTTTGTCGTCAATCGTCGTCAGCAATCATCGACTCCTGGAGAAAGTAGGGGGCGCTAGTGCACTCATGCAGGGGAACGAACTCTTTCTTCGAGATCAAATTGACATCCAGTGAAACAAGGCGTCAGCACGGAACTCGCAGCTGGCGATGACTGATGATGAAGGAGGAATTCAAGCTTATACACTGACGATCCTTCTGAGCGGAGGTGCGCTCTGGTAAGTCCAGGTCAGGACTTCCAGGGCAGTCTACCGTGTCTCTCCTGGCTGTCAGGATACGTCATAAAATGGCCGCCCACGCCGGAGGCGACACCTGGTGCAGGAGAGGCGAAAAGAGTAGCTTTCTGTCTATTGCAGTCTTCACTCTGCCGTCTTTCTTCAAAAACAGACAATAAACAATGCTATCAGAGTAACACGAAGCAGTCTGCAGGAATAAAGCAAACATTAACACGGGGAATTCAAGGAGTTTCCAGATCTTGCCGATGCAGAAGTACATTTTGAAGGACGCTGTTTGATGCAGCGCTTTTCTTTCTGTAGACAGTGCACAGTACGGTATGAAGGTAAACATTTACATGGATGTTGCTAGTATACACACATGTACAAGTACACATATGCATGCACATAGTGGTGCGGGCGAGTGCGGGCAGATACAAGCGCACACAACATACAAATGCGCGCACACACAGGCACACACACACATACACACACACACACACACACACACACACAAACACACACACACACACACACACACACAAATACACACACACACATATGCGCGTACACATACATGTTCACACACACACACACACACACACACACACACACACAGACACACACACATTCACACACGCACACACACACACACACACACACACACACACACACACACGTGCGCACGCAATCGCACACACTCTCACAGACACACACCCACTCACACACACACACTCTCTCTCTCTCTGTCTCTGTCTCTCTCTCTCTCTCTCTCTCTCTCTCTCTCTCTCTCTCTCTGTATGTGTGTGTGTGTGTGCGCGCGCGTGTGTGTGTGTGTGTGTGTGTGTGCGCGCGTGTGTGAATGTGTGTGTGTGGCTGTCTGTGTGTGTGTGTTTGTGTGTGTGTGTGTGTGTGTGTGTGATATTTGAGCATTATTCACGCGACCCACGAGTCTCAATGCGGAGATGACCTCTAGCGTCTGACTGAAGCACGGCAGATGGGATTTGGTGAAGAAGAGGAAAGAGCCTGAGGGAGATGCCTGCATGCCTTGTGGTCACTCAGGCGATGTTTACCCAGTGTCTCCATGGAGCTCGTTGGTCGTGTACTGTCTAGGTTGCTCTGAGAGAGAGAGAGAGAGAGAGAGAGAGAGAGAGAGAGAGAGAGAGAGAGAGAGAGAGAGAGAAATTTGAAAGAACGATCTCAACCCCGATGAAATCGAGCACATATTATATTTAGATAGGTACAGTGAAAACTCAGCCGAAATTAGTTGGCTTCAGTTTGCGCTTTGTTTTTCCTCCAGAAAAGAACGAGAAACTAGATCTCTCATGAGTCTTCGTTATAAACATACACGTATACATCAAGTAATCAGCGCTTTTTCGATACAAATTGCAGAAAATGGAAAATCAGTTATCCGCCTTCAAACCATACTAACTTTTGAACGTTAAAATCGGATTCTTGACGAAACCGTATACAAGATAATTAAAGGTACGACTACGCAATCTCTATTATTTCTAAAAAGGAACACGAATGGCTCCGTGTATCACTATCAGTAAGGGGAAAAAAACCCAACCCCACAAACATTCACACTCTCCAAGCATTCCAAATTCCTCCCGCATTACTTACCTCTCTGCATAAAAGAAGACTTTACGTTCCGTTCTCTGTCGAGTTTCTTTGTCAAGCTTCGTGAGTGAGTTGCCAACCCGTCTATTTATAGCCTCTAATTCCCTGATGTGCATTTAATCACCGCGGAAACAGGGTTTCCGTGTCAAAGGATGTGCATGCGGATGCTATTCCGGGTAAAGCTCACAGCTTCACGACACAGAAAGACAAAAGTACGCCCTCTCACCATTAAGCTCAGGAACTTGCGAGGCATGAAACACAGTTGTGTCGACAGACCTGGTTCTAGAGCGGGAGGAGGGGAGGAGGCTGATATTTCAGACCCTTTACACAAAGCCGTCACAGTGTAGCTAATTGAAGTTTGTTTTCGCTGGGATCTGGGTTGTTGTGAAGCCAGGACAACTTTGCTCCAGCAACGTGCGCTGCCTGCCACTGCATGCGCTGCCTGCCACTGCATGCGCTGCCTGCCACTGCATGCGCTGCCTGCCACTGCATGCGCTGCCTGCCACTGCATGCGCTGCCTGCCACTGCATGCGCTGGCAAAGAGGGCGACTTGGAATGCTTGGACTTTCCTCCCCTCGAGGCCTGTCTTAATTGAGCGACGCTTACGACTACTTCGCCGTAGTGGCAGTCTTATCTAACCAATCAGGACGTAGTGGCAGTCTTATCTAACCAATCAGGACGTAGTGGCAGTCTTATCTAACCAATCAGGACGTAGTGGCAGTCTTATCTAACCAATCAGGACGTAGTGGCAGTCTTATCTAACCAATCAGGACGTAGTGGCAGTCTTATCTAACCAATCAGGACGTAGCCTCAGTCTAGTTTAAAAAAAAATCATACACAGCAGAAACATATTTTCTCAGGCTTTCCTCGCCTACAACCCCACTCATAAACCCACCAACATCCTACCCCCCACCCAACATCACTCCACCCACCTTCCTAACCCATCATGACTGTTTATACGAATACATCTTCCTTCCTTTGCACGACTTTTTCCAATCATTCCCCTGTGGGTTCGGGGTAAGAATTGACCCACTGCGTCTCCCTACGCGATTCGTAAGAGGTGAATAACTAGGGACACCGTGACTGGATTACGTTTACTCTAAACTGTTCTAGTGATTTTCGTGCTTAATGGCCATCCATCCATCCATCCATCTTGTTCCAATCAATAAGAGCTCAATAAACGAATATGTGACGGGTTCTCCCAAACAGTGGTCCGATACCTTTTGGAGATTTTTAAACAGCTTTTTAATTGTGCAGACAATACTCTTTTAGCAACCACGGTTTACAGGGAACGAGCAATTCCAATGGCCTCTAAATCAAAGGGATGCCCTCATGGCAATTGAAAAATGATTTCTACATGTACAGGAAAATCTCTCGTTTGCAGTGACAAAACACAAGCACATCACGGATTCGTTTACACGTGAGTCAGTGTCATGTGGTAATGAAGAGATGGGGTGTGACACAATCAGACCCTTATTTTCTTCACAAAAAGTTTACGCATTCTTCCTGTCGGTGGATTTGCAACTGAAATCCACAAAGTGTATGCATGATAGTGGTCAACTCGGTGAAAAGATTGCTGTTTTTCCGATTTTACAGATGTATCAGACTGACTGGGAGGAATGGTCACATGTATCAATGTCCTTTCCCCCCTGAAACGTACTGGTTTCTCAGAGGGGATGGACAGGGGGTGGAGGTGGGGGAAAGGGGTGGATGGAAGTGAGGGGTGGGTTCATATAATTATAAATACAGTAGTTCAATTCTTGGATATCACATTTCAGATGCACGAGTGAGTTTTACATCGTTGTCATAGACAAATGGATGAATCGTACACGACAGAAATATTTAGCAAA
>JAWQFJ010017030.1:42500-50000 GCA_034096865.1 Theodoxus fluviatilis | reverse complement strand
TTCTTCTTCTTCTTCTTCTTCTTCTTCTTCTTCTTCTTCTTCTTCTTCTTCTTCTTCTTCTTCTTCTTCTTCTTCTTCTTCTTCTTCTTCTTCTTCTTCTTCTTCTTCTTCTTCTTCTTCTTCTTCTTCTTCTTCTTCTTCTTCTTCTTCTTCTTCTTCTTCTTCTTCTTCTTCTTCTTCAGCACAGATACACACTGAAGTCAGATGTATTTATATAGTATTACTTGAGCTGCATGAATGACACGTTTCCTTAAGATCACTCTCATTGTTGTGTGAACGTTTAACACACATTCAACATGAGCGTAATTTGAGCAAACAGCATTTGTTCAGGGATCAGTATATCACATTAAGCTGCATACTAATTTGCGAACCCCAGACAAACTTAATGTGTCAACAGAGATCTGCAGTGAAGCTAGCTTTGATCAGTGTAGTGATAGTATTACACTAGTTTCATCACATGCTATACTGAAGAGAAATATCACCTCACAGGAATATCACTTAGGTGGAATCGCCTATCTGAAAAGGTAATAGCCAACCACCTGCAAAGTGCTGCTCGACCCATTTTGTAGATCGACAAACACATAGAGGCCTCGAAGCTGCCTTCATGAAGATCGATGACTTTCGTAAACATCGAGGGTGAAAGGGCGGCCCCAGGCAGTGCTGAAAACGGCGCAAGGCGTATTCGGAATCAGCGAAGCATGTCGTGAGGAAAAAACCTCCTTACATCGATCCTCCCTTGAGCTTTTCCTGTCACCTTGCAAATCCAGGGGATCTGAAGCACAGGCGAGCTATCATGTGACGAACTGTTATTCCTGGAAACACATCCTGTGGACGGGCGCAATGTCCAGTGTTTGGAACTTCCCCGTCCAAAACGTTTGACATGGAGGTTTAGAATACGGCTAGATAATTAAGGCTAAACCTGTTTTCATCGTTAGGGTCTGGATTCTGTGTCCAGATTTATCATTTTATTTGGAAACGAAAGCAGAATTAGCTTATAATTATAAGGTTGACAAAACACTAAGCAATATATCATTACTACCCTTTCATTCGCGAATCCAACAACTTCCACCCCATTTATGGCATGGGCGCCATTCTCCACATTCAGAGCAAATCAAGGCCGCTCCATCCAGGACGACGCACAGACATCTCGCATCATGTGGCCTTCAGTTTCCATAATACACCTTTCATTCTCTTGCTCGAAATTCAGTCATTGCTTTTCACTTCTTCGAAGCTCTCCAGCTCTAAATCTCTCCAGATCGGTTAACGCCGGTATCGGGAGTAGAAGTCCACACAGTGTCTTTGTCGTTTTGTTCGGGTGGAACTACGCACGAATAAATAATCGGCCCACAGTCACTCGTTTCAGTCACCTGCCCCACACAATGACACCATGGTGGTACTACAGCCTGCTGATGAACAGGCGGAAAGGCTTTTTGTGCTGGAGAAAGCTCGCCATGAATATGCATGAGCAAGGGTCCCTTTGGCAGACCGACGCTCATCTGTCATGATGTGAATAGAGTTGACGGAAACATGACGTATAGAGTTACAGAGCAAAAACATGTTTTGATCAACAACGACGCGTGAATGAAATAAAAGTATGCGTACGATCTGGAACTGCCTTTTCGGGGCTTTCTCGGTGTGAATGTTCCAGTGACGTACTTCTGCATAAAGCAGAGGTGCTGTGAGCTGACCAAAAGTTATACACAGCCAACGCGATCACGCACAAGTAGGCGCTCCGGAGAGTGTATAGCCTCTCTCAGAATACAGCATTTGAACTCGGAATGCGTAATCTCAGGCACAAGAAAATGTCTGACTTCCTATGCAATTGTGTTAAGCGATTCGTGCGTCACAAAGTCGATGCAGAGTGGAAGGGACTTTTGTGCTCTTGCTACTGTGTGAGACGGAGGGAACAAGCCATCTCTGTGTGCTTGAGAGGGAATTTCAGGATTTGCAAGTCAATTCAGTGGACAACGGAATCTCGCGTAAACACGACTCCAAATTAGAAGTATTCCATTTTCGAGTCACGCACCTTGGTAGCAGTCTGAAGTACAGGAACTGAGTCAGAAAGTCAACTGAGACAGTACAGGAACAGTCAGAACGTCAACTGAGACAGTACAGGAACAGTCAGAAAGTCAACTGAAACAGTGCAGGAACAGTCAGAAAGTAAATTGAGACAGTACAGGAACAGTCAGAACGTCAACTGAGACAGTACAGGAACAGAGTCAGAAAGTCAACTGAGACAGTGCAGGAACAGTCAGAAAGTCAACTGAGACAGTGCAGGAACAGTCAGAAAGTCAACTGAGACAGTACAGGAACAGTCAGAAAGTCAACTGAGACAGTACAGGAACAGTCAGAACGTCAACTGAGACAGTACAGGAACAGAGTCAGAAAGTCAACTGAGACAGTGCAGGAACAGTCAGAAAGTCAACTGAGACAGTACAGGAACAGTCAGAACGTCAACTGAGACAGTACAGGAACAGAGTCAGAAAGTCAACTGAGACAGTACAGGAACAGAGTCAGAAAGTCAACTGAGACAGTACAGGAACAGAGTCAGAAAGTCAACTGAGACAGTACAGGAACAGAGTCAGAAAGTCAACTGAGACAGTACAGGAACAGTCAGAACGTCAACTGAGACAGTACAGGAACAGAGTCAAAACGTCAACAGAGACAGAACAGGAACAGAGTGAGAACGTCAACAGAGACAGTACAGGAACAGAGTCAGAAAGTCAACTGAGACAGTGCAGGAACAGAGTCAGAAAGTCAACTGAGACAGTGCAGAGGCACACTCCTTTGTTAATTATTTCCGGCATGCGAACTGCGGTTTTAAGTAGAGCTAGTGAATACCAGCGTACTCTTTCGCGTGTCGATTGCCTATCCGTTGGTGTAATCTTGTAGTATATCTACTTTACATTTATTCTTTTATTTTCTGGTTCTTCAAGTGCACGATTCGTACATTCTGAATTTCTGATCAAACTGAATGACCAAATCTAAAACAGTGTAGGCCCTACATATCCAATGTGCCACTGAAAGATGTTTAAAAGAAATGATTACGGTCAGAATGAACTCGGACGACCTTCGGTTCAATGGCGAGTTGAATTAATGTGCAGTTGTGCCGTGCTATGATCTGACAACGAGTCATTCTGGTACAATACGCGTGTCAAGGGCTGACTGACTTGCCTTGGGAACATTACAACCTATGATGCACATTTGTTATAGCAGCCACTCTGTTTGAAGCGGTTTGAAAACAATAGGATTTCGCCGAGATCTGCTGAGATAGGACCTCCTGCCTTTGTCCAACAAACTAAATATGCGATCATCTTTGACACGAGTTTTATCACTGTTCTATGTGCTGGCTTCCACGGATCCGCCCAAGTGTAGACACGGCAGTGTTTGATGAGGAAGGAGTGTGTTTGTCGAGAAATCCCCGCTGACATCAGCGCTTTGTGACGGACTTCTGCCATATTCTTACACCCCCCCACCCCCCAGCCCCCACCCCCTTTCCCCCGCCACCACCCCCTTTTCTTCTTTGCCCGGGAGGCTGCAAGGGATGGTTACGTGAACAAGGCGTGTTCCTTAGCACTCGATCTCCTTGGCAGATGTCGAGACTGACGTGGCATGTTCTGCGTCCCCTTTGCAGACACCCTTTCATCTGAGCGTGGGGGGTCTGCCTCTGCTGCTGTCTGTCGCTAACTAGTCTTCTAATAATTTATACTCTCTGGCAGGGACATGCGACTGAGCACTATGCGTCATAGATGTCCGAAGAGTAGAGATGTCATCAGACAAGAGAGAAATGAGACCGCTGGAAATGCAGTGCTGTTTCCTCTCAAACCCACCCGTCTTGCGATGTCTGCATAATTCTCACGGAGGAGGAGAAGGAGGAGGAGGAGGAAGAGGAGGAGGAGGAGGAGGAGGAGGAGGAGGAGGAGGAGGGGAAACAAGAGAAGGAGGGGAAACAAGAGGAGGGGAAACAAGAGAAGGAGGGGAAACAATAGGAGGAGGAGGAGGAGGAGGAGGAGGAGGAAGAGGAGGAGGAGGAGGAGGAGGAGGAGGAGGAGGAGGAGGAGGAAGAAGAGGAGGAGGAGGAGGAGGAGGAAGAGGAGGAGGAGGAGGAGGAGGAGGAGGAGGAGGAGGAAGAGGAAGAGGAGGAGGAGGAGGAGGAGGAGGAGGAGGAGGAGGAGGAGGAGGAGGAGGAGGAGGAGGAGGAGGAGGAGGAAGAGGAGGAGGAAGAAAAAGAGGAAGAGGAAGAAGAAGAGGAGGAGGAGGAAGAAAAAGAGGAAGAGGAAGAAGAAGAGGAAGAGGAAGAAGAAGAGGAAGAGGAGGAGGAGGAAGAAGAAAAAGAGGAGGAGGAAGAAGAAGAGGAGGAGGACGGAGGAAGGGAGGGAGGGAGGAGGAGGAATGTTCAAGACTGATAGATAACGTTTTAATTAATCGTTTTAGGAAGTTGAATGATTCTGTTGAATGGAATTCCATGCAAATAAAACTTGAGCCAGAAGTTCATAATATAGGAAGCTTTTCTATTTTTGACCAGTCACAGTTTCCAGCGTACACCACCCAGCAGGCGGCAGGCAGTGGTACTTTCCCACCAAAGCCGAAGCAAGCTTGTTGATTTTCTCCAATTTCAAACCGTGTCAGCAGATACCCACCTCTGTCTGTGTCGTGGCTTTGGGGCAACTGCAAGAGGAATGGGATTAAAGCGACAGGGGAGTGTGGCAAAGTGATAGCTGTTGAGATTGCGAACACCACAGCTTCAAAAGCTCCTGTGATTCAGCTGTCACGCACGCTTGAAGAGTGACTGCGTGTGTCTGCCACAGCTGGAGGTTTTTGAAGTCTCTCATGGAAAAAGCTTTCGGCTCAACGACGAAATACATGTTTATACGATGAAAGTTGATGGACAGAAACAGCGTTGCCATGTGAGCTACGCCCCCTGAAGTCGTCACTCGCGTCTCGTATCCTGAAGGAGAGCTTTGACAAACTATAGATGACATCGCATCTATTCATACGAACTTTCCAAAAGAGGCTTCTAGGAATCATCATTGTTTCCACGACTGCTGCAACCCAACTGCATCAAACACACAATCCGTCTGTTCATCTGGTCACGACAACAATTTCTAGAACCACCTACTGTAATTAACGAATGGTTTACAACCCGGAACGTCCGTTGCTTTTTCCTCTGGTGAACGTTCATCACATCCACTAAAAATATTTATCCCAATGTTTTCGTAAAATCCCAAAACCATCGGCGCAAGCATTTTCCACTAAAAAAACATATCTCACATGCCTCTTCCGCTAGTGAGAATCAATACAGACAGCTGTCATCCTATGTAGAGCAGCAGGCGATATAAATCTATAGGTGCGAGGAGAGGTGAGCTAGTTCAGCTGTGTGTCCGGCGTGATGCTCGGTATGGGGAGGACGTGGAGACAGCTTTGGGGGTCTTCTGGTACACAGCTGACGTCCCAGGCCGTGGTGTTCAATAGAGACTTATCGATCTCTCGGCGTCTCTGGCTGTGATTGGAAACGGAGATGCGTTGCTAGGCGGGGGTGTTTTCCCTTGCTGCCGTGTCGTCCAATCAAAGCAGTGGGAACCTGCTTCTTAAAGAGGAATTTGTGGATAGCTGTGTGTGTGTATGCGTGTGTGTGTATGCGTGCGTGTGTGTGTGTGTGTGTGTGTATGCGTGTGTGTGTGTGTGTATGAGCGCGCGCGCACGGGTGTGTGTGAGGGAGGGAGGGAGGGAGGGAGGGAGGGAGGGAGGGAGAGAGAGATATAGAAAGAGAGATAGATAGAGAGAGAGAGAGAGAGAGAGAGAGAGAGTGTATGTGTGACAGAGTGCATAACGTATGTAAGAGTGCATGCGTACGAGAGTGTATGTTTGACAGTGCTTGTATGTGAGATAGTTGTATGAGAGAGAGAGAGAGAGAGAGGGAGAGAGAGAAAGGGAGAAAGAGAGAGAAAGAGAGAGAGTGAGAGAGAGAGAGAAAGGGAGAAAGAGAGAGAGAGAGAGAGAGTATGTATGACAGTGCAAGTGTAAGAGTGCATGCGTACGATAGTGTTTGTTTGACTGTGCTTGTATGTGAGAGAGTTTTATATGAGAGAGAGAGAGAGAGGAAGAGAGAGAGAGAATTGTATATGAGAGAGTTGTATATGAGAGAAAGAGAAAGAGAGAGACATAGAAAATGAGAGAGAGAAAGAGAGACAAAGAGAGACAAAGAGAGGGATAATTGAATATGAGAGAGAGAGCGAAAGAGAGAGAGAAAGAGAGAGAGGTATATATACATATATAGGTATGTATATATATATATAGAGAGAGGGAGAGAGAGAGAGAGAGAGAGAGAGAGAGAGAGGAAGAGAGGGAGGGAGAGAGAGAGAGAGAGAGAGAGAGAGAGAGAGAGAGAGAGAGAGAGAGAGAGAGAGAGAGAGAGAGGGTCGAACATGCGCGCGAGCGTGCGTGCTTGCGTGCGCATGTAATCGTTCGTGCACACGTGTCGATGAAGTATATACATATAGTTTGCATTAGTGTGGCATTAGTATTTTCTCGTACGTGAGTTGCATATGCCTGGACTTCACATAGTTGTGTTTTTTATTAAGAAGATTTTTGTGTCCATAGTGAAAAAACGAACATAACTGCAGAAAATAAGTAAACACAATCAAGCACTCATATGTGCTCGTAAACACTTGATATCATACAGCATTTCTCACTGACAGTTGAAAATGTTACAAGCACATGCGTTTGAGGCAGACCATTCATAAACATAGTAAAAGCTCTGAAGACGCACAAAAGCTTATGCTGTCCTTAAAGTAGCAACATTGACTATTAATGCCTAGATTCGTTTATTGTTTTGGGGCTTATTAAATACTTGCTTCATAAAATCCAGTTTTACCTGTACGCTTCCTTCAAACCTGCTGACAAGACACAACTAATATCGCAACCTGTTCTTCCAGTTATGAACGTCCCTGGACTTCAGCTTGCTGGATTGTCACGCCAGCAGAATTGCTTGTGTCAGATGAACCTGTTCCAATTTGACTCCAGCAGGCGTAAGCACAGTCATCAGCCAACAGGACCGTGTGCACTTGCTGGGAGTCAACGAAATGGGAAACTTGCAGGTTTCCATATTGCCTAGCTTGACTACCGCGAGTTAAAATCATATCTGAAAAATATTGGGTGCAGAGAGAATGAGTTGGATAGAGTTTGCTTCGGGAATTTTCGTCACGCTGTTATGAATATCAAGGCCGTCTATGCAGCTCACCTTGCATGTGACAGAGTGGCTGTCAGGTAGTCTCACTTCAGCACTCCACTGTCGTCTGTCTCTTGCCCTGGCCTACTGACGTGATTGCACTGCACAGAGTTGAACACGCAGGAAAGGGCGGTTCCTGGCCCACAGGCAATTGCCCTGCACGAACCCGTGGAGCTAGCGACTCAGTCGTCATCAGTCATGCAATGACATTCTTCATTCGGCGTTTTGAAATCTAGATCATGGAACCAGTGTTTCACGAGTTATGGTAAAAT